>APFE031083326.1:0-31342 GCA_000404065.3 Pinus taeda
TCATAAATTTGGGAATCCTATGAGAAAATTTGCCAATGTTTCAAATTGTTAGGTATGACAGGCCTATGTCTCACTTCTGCAGTGTACTGGTGGTTGGGCTGAAATGGCCAAATTGTGGAACTACATATTCTGTTTCCTAGGAATGGCAGCAAAGTCTGTTTCCAAAAGGTCTTTGATCAAATCTAGGATAGTCTCTCTATATTGACTTAGTCTGAGATTATTTACAGAGTATTCACCTTTGATTTGTTCAATAATCAATTTTGAGTCTCCCAGTATAGAAACTCTCTTGGCTCTAGGTTTTCTAACCATTTGTAATCCTAAGATTAGAGCTTCATATTCTGCCATGTTATTTGTGCATTTAAAATTTAACTCAAATGCATGACCTTCAGAATGATTATTCTC
Organism: Pinus taeda; assembly: GCA_000404065.3. Classification (NCBI taxonomy): domain Eukaryota; kingdom Viridiplantae; phylum Streptophyta; class Pinopsida; order Pinales; family Pinaceae; genus Pinus; species Pinus taeda. Next base: position 403 of record APFE031083326.1, read on the forward strand.
CATGTTGTGAATCCACACTCATGCACCTGCTCCTAGTTTATTCAGAGATCCATCAAAATCCAAATGCCATAGTGATTCATGAAAAATGTTTTCACTGTCAGGTGTTTTGTATTTACGTTCTACAACTATGATTTCCTTTTTGTCATGGTATGAATTGTACAAGATGAAAGAGTCCATATCAGAATGCACGGAGTATATAGGGAAATTATGTGGTTTTTCTGCACTACTCACCATGTATTTCATCAAGATCTCTCTATAAAGTTTTCTTTTTTGACCAAAAATAGAGATGGTAGCATATGACATATCTAATTGTAAATATCCCTACAATTTCACTCCCCATGAGCGAGATAATAGCATTCCATATTTGGGTGGGATGTCAGCAACTACTAAGTCCATCACAATACTCTTTGTTGGACACTGGACTAGAGTCACACACAAATCCTTGATCACGTCGAGGCATTTAACTTGGCTAGAGTCAAAGGAAAATAGGTCCTTATATGGTCTAGTGATATCTACCTTTATTCTCTCCATGATTGCCTTTGGCATTAAGTTATGGGATGCCCCTGAGTCTAGCATAGTATTATGTAATATTTTGTCATGAATGTTCAAACTAATGTAGAAAGGAGGGATACCCCCTTGCTAATGGGTGCCATTTACTTCAGGGCCAAACAATAACTCAGGTTGATCATCTTTTAAATTCACAGCATCCTCCCCTTCACCTATATTCAATGTTTGAGTGATTTGTGATCTATATGATTCATTTTTCACTAGCTCAGTTAGAGGGAATGATATTTTCAATTTTGCTATCTCAGTTTTAGTGTTGAAAGGCAATTGAGTTTTGATTGATTGGATGAGATCTTCCTTAGTGAATGTGGTATGTGTGTTTTTATCTTATTTTTCAGTGTTAGGTACTTCGATCTGTGTTTCAATAGTTTTGTTTTGAATTCTCTTATTTGGAATGTTTTAAGTAATTGTTTGAGTTTGAGTTTCAGATGAAGTTATATCTACAATTGTTGGGCTAGAAGTCTCCTGAATTCCCCTAGGGAGGATTTGCAGGACTTTGGTTATAGGAGCTTCAGTTATCTTTTTAGTTTGGGTTTGGATTTATCTATTAAGGGGAGTTTCATTGTTCTTTTTACTTCTTAAGGTATACTGTTTGTGAACATCATATATGGAAGATTCATAGCCCTGTTTAAAGTTGAAGGATTCCCTAGATTCTAATTGCAATTGTTGCAGCATGTATAATTTTTGTTCTTCATGAGCAATAAAAATAGCATCTTCATCTTTTATTCCTAATAAGTTTATCTGGGTGTCATCATCTCCTTCATGGATTTGTGAACCCTCAGCATAGTTTTCCTAGAAGGGTGGTCTAATTTGTTGATCTAGTATTGCATTCTTTCCAGTGTTAGGATTCTTCATGAAGTTGGGGTTTCTTATTGGGGGTGGTTGTTGGTTCTCCCACTGAGTTTTTCATTCCATGTTTTCTAATCTATCCATTATTCTCTCTACACTCTTTACTAAACTATATATTTTACCATCAGAAGTGGAAGTTTCCTCTTTAATGACAACTCTCTTTTCATTTATCATTCTAGCTTTCTTAGCTAATAGATTGGCTTCTACACTGACATCATTACTTTGCATTTGTTCCAATGTTTTAGGGTTTCTTTCCCTTAACTGGAATGACATATTAGTGTCAAAACCATCAGGGAATTTGATTAATCATCGGTCTAGTGGAGGCTTAATATTAGCAGGGATTGCATTGTAGATGCTACTGAACTTAGTACAATAATCCTAAACTAACTCATTAGGAGCTCTTCTAATGTTATCATATTCAAAAAGTATTTGTAAATGTTTTTTCTTTCTCTCCAAACTATCAATAAACAATCTATGAAAAGCAATTAAGTCTGCAATATGATTAGCAGGTAAGGCTTTGAACCATTTCTTAACATCCCTAGTTAATGTTTGGGCAAAAAACCTCATTTGGACATCAAATTCACTAATCTCATGCAACTCAAAATAGTCAGTCATTTTGTTCACATGTTGTTGGGAAGTATACTGACTAGTAGCATCAAAAAAAAAAAATCTTTGATAATATTGGGGCATGGCATGGAGTTGTGTTGGTAAAACCAAAGGTGCATATCTATCTGTCGTGGCTGAGATTCTGGCTTGACTAGGGGGTAAAGTGTTGGTACTTGAGGAAGGGATTGAAACAGATGGAGATGAACTAAATGAGGATGAGGAGTTTGGTTGGATAGGAAGTTGATGAATGACTGGTTTAGGGGAATGGATTGTGGTGGATAAAATTGGTGAGGTGGTATTAAATGAAGGTGTATTTACAATATTTGAAGATTGTGGAGAAATTTCAAAGACAGCAGCAATAAGGGAAGCTAGTTCAACATATTATTGAAAGTAAGCATCATCTATAGGGCTTACCAATGTGGATGTTAAAGCTTCTAACTTGTCAAAAGTATCCAACACAAATTTATCTAAATCTAGATGTATAGGAACCTTTTTTGACTCAATGAATTGAACAAAATTAGGGTCTAACACAGTTTCATGAATTGCATTCTCTGATTTAGTTCTAAACAATGAGAGATCAAATGAAAAATCAAATGGAATTTCCTCTAAAGTTAATAATTCCTCAGGGAGCGAATTTGCTTTAACTTGCTAGTACTTGCTTGAGTTTCTACCTACTTTGGTTTTCTTAAAATCATGTCTGGGTCATCAACTATGGTAGCAAGGTTTGGATCTGGATTTGCCCTGGTATAGTGAGTCTTCTTGGGAGCTAGAATTTTAACTTTTTAATTGTTTTTATGAAACTTTTTAACAACACTTTTTAAAATGACCTTAAGGGGCACAAGATGAAATTTAAGATTTCCTTAAATTTTTATTACACTGAGGATCGAAGTCCCCAGTATGGTCGCAAATATGGTATCACTCCAATATTTCTCTAGAGTGTTGGAGAAAGAAATGATTAAAGGTAACCACAAACCAACTCTAGAGATTAGGATCTAGCCTTCCTAATCTTAGAGAGGGCTCTCTCTTTTTTATTTAACTTTGCTTAGTTATTTGATTTTAGGCTAGTTAGGATTGTTCTTGGGTTTTGATTTAGATTTGGTGGTGGTATCACTTACTTAGATGAAAAGATGGGTGTCTTTTACCATTGGGATATGGGGTCAAATGTCAGACAAACAAGACTGGATCAACTTCTAAAAACAGTGTCTACAGGGCAAGATAGAAGAATTACTTCAGATCTCAAGGTTGGATGGTCAAGTAGTTTTCAATCGGATCCAAAGAAAAATTAGGGGTTCCTTAGGTCGGATTATGAAGAAAATGAAAGAGGTCAACCGGGATGGGATAGCAATTAAGGATTCTCAAATCTGGATATCAAAAGAAAACATGTAAATGATTAACTATGGAAAATAGAGTGTACTTAAACAAATTCTGAGATAAATTTCCAGTTAATTCATTCAACTTTAGATAGCATTTAAGTTTGTTAAAAACATAAGAGAATGACAAATCGACAAAGAAAATACTTCACTATAATAGCTCCACACATGAATCCTGCAATGCAATATCTTTATTACTTGCTCCAGTCTGCTGACTTGAAAATCGTTACAATAACCCTTAGGTTTATGTTCAAAATAACTTTACAAATGTATAGAAATCCACCTTCAATAATTCAAATTATGAAGTATTTATACAAAAATAATTTACAAAATATCCCAAACTGTCTTGGGAATTAATCTAGGAGAAAGAAATATCTTCATGCAAGAAGATAGAGACAGCTATTGAATTGATGTTTGTTGTCTGTGTTTATTAGGTTTTTTTGTCTTGAATCTTTGATATTTTGCCTTTTAATATCTACTTTTTTGTTTAGTCTTCACGTTGGATGTTCCATTTACTCTGGCCTTTCAACTAATACACTTTGACCTAGCTGACCTGTCATTATCCTTTTACTGTGCCATTTTTACTCTTACTATACATTTTTACTTTTTGACTTTCTACAATAAGTCATTTAATTTTTCCCATGTTTCAACATCTGGTAATTGGATATTGATCATTTTCCTGATACTTGGAAAAAGTAAGCTTATTGACAAAAAGGTGTTTTACCTCATGCTGGAGGGAAAACAAATTATCAAAAGTTTGGTACAAGACCTTGCTAGTAGGTATGCCCTTCATAGATGAAGTATTCACTTGATCTCTAGCTACTTCTCTGATTTTTCTATTGTAGTCCTCTTGTGTCATCATCTTATTATTTATTACCAAGGGATTTGATAAACCCTTTTGCCCTAAAATTTCAAATTTAACCATGAATCTATCAACGGCCAGTTGCATGGTTTGGCACTTGCCTTCTAGGTTTAACATTAAATTCCTCTTGTTGAGGACCCTTTTCACATCCAAAATTGTACCTGTTCTATCAGATATCTCTAATTCTGACATCTCATACTTGTTCTTGGAGTTGAGGAAGTGAATGATCCTTATAGCTTCCTCTGGCATGTCTCCAAGTTCTACTTTCACTCTTTATATGGCTTCTGTAGCCTATTTTATCAAATCAATTTGCTCAAAAATAACTTGGATGGATGGCCAAATATCATTGACAGATTCAATGGTATTGGCCCACAATTGTTCCTTAGCCTGTCCAAGGGGTTCCTTCAATGTAAGTTCCTTCTCTGGGATTTTTATTCTTTCTTTCATCCTGGTTGCTTTATGAACTTCTTCCTTGTCCATGATTTGGGCAAGCTTGTAGTCAGTTTCCAGGCTGGTCACCTTCTCCTTAAGCTTGTTCATTTCATTAGTCTAAATGGAAATGTCTTCCATTGCCTTGACCAATCTGCTTGCCTCATCTCCTGTAGACCCTATTGTTGTAGACCATGTTGCTGATGTAGACGGTGTAGATGCTGGCAGTGTTTTTGCCATTGGAGTTGTGGGAGCTAAGGATGCTGCCAAAGTTGAAGGTACTGCAGTGGTTATTATTGGAATAACAAGGGTAGGGACATCCTCAAGGCTAGCTTGTTTTTGTTGAATCAAGCTATCCAATTCTTTTTTCATCTCCTTTAGCTGATCATTCACTTGTAGCACCAGGTCCATCATCTCCTCATGATTTGTTTGGCTTTCCAGGACCTCTTTTATTTGTGGGTGTTCTAAATGAGGTAGCTTTAGTTATTTCTTGAGAGCTACTATATCCTCATTCTTCTTTTTTATCAACTTCTCGGCAGCCTTAATGTCAGTCAGATCATGGCCCAACTCAATAACCAAGTCTTCCAATGAATTGATCCTGTTGTCTTTGGCCTATGAGGAGGCCTTCTCCAATTTTTATTTGGTTGTGATGATGTCCAGTGAACCCTGTAGCTCATGTGCAGCCATGGCCTTTCCTATTAGGGTGGAGTAAATCATCTCTCCAGCTTATTTATGAAACTCTATCTGGTCAATGGGATGAACATCCCTGGCCAATACCTCAAAATCAGTTTTTCTGTAATTAGCTAAGGTATTTGTTTGTTGGAAAGTTGGCTACATGAATGAGACCTGCATATTTCCTTCTTTGATATCAAAAGCTAACATCAACCTACTCTGGTTGGTTGGTGTATGTTTGAAGTATTAGGCATATAACCCAGCCTTTAACTTCTCATTCCTCATCTTTATCTCCTTGTACCTGTCTCTGATTTCTCTTTCTTTATTAGATGGCCTAGTGAAGGAGGAAACCTCAACACTTAGCTTTCTCTCAATCATTTGAGTGTTGGACTTTGATGGTTGTTGATTCTCTCCTTAAGTAGGTGTGTCTTTACTTCTTTGCCCCATTGTTTCAATGTTAGTGATTTCCACTCATTCAATGTTCTCTTCCTGTTCAGACACAGGATTCAACTTGGACCTTTTCCTGAGTTCAAAGTATTCATCTACGGTCTCCATGGCAGAACTAGAACCCTCCTCCCTATTTATTTTTGGATTCCTATCCTCATTGGATAGGGTCTGTAAAACAAGAGGATTACTCATTGGTTCCCCTAGTTTTGGAACCTACAGGAAATAACTCTGGTCAATTTTCTTTTCAACATCAATTAGTGTGTTTTCAACATCCACTACTGTGTTATCCATGTCAATTAATGTATTTTCCAACCACTCAGATTGGTTGGAAAACTGCTCATATCAGGTCCTGGATGGTGGATGAAAGGTCCCAGATTGACCTTAATTCTCAATTTGTTTATGACCCAATGAGGGTCATACTGCCACATGAAGTTGTTTATGAATTTCAACTGTTGCAACATCTTTCCAGCCTCAGGTCCAGCTTCTCTATTATTAAATATGAAGGGGGCTAGTTGGTTCTTTATTTTAAATTGGATCTTCTTCCTAGTTACTAGGAAGTTGACCTCATCTGAATTGATGATTTGCCTAAAAAACTCAAGTGAAAATATCCTCCTAGGGAGGTATTTGGGCAACTTATAAGGGACTAGTTGGCATCCATGGACTCTAATTTTGATGTGGTCTGGTACAGATTCCAGTCTCCCACTTTGTTTTTCTCAGCTAATTGTAGCACCCTCTTGATTTCTTGGCTGATTATGGGTTGAGTGTTACTGGTCAGCATGTTCATGACTGGGTAGACAAATGAATCTATTAAATCTTTATAGGTAAATGATATGGAGTATTTCTGGATTAAGGGTGTCCAATAAACAATTGATCTTTTTTTCCCCTTGTTATCCAACTTCTGGATGCTTACAAGGAATTTATCTGCTTGGTAATACAAAAACTTGTGAAATAACACTGAAGAGTACTTGAAAACTCTTTCAGTTGGCAGCCTGGTAAATTTTTCATGCATCCTGTCTGCAATGAATTGAGCATAGTTGTACATGATAGCAGGAGGCTTTCCTTGGGTAAAAATGGACAGGAAGGCCACGATAAGCTCATCCACATGCTCATCTGTGGTATATCCTAGGATGCAAGAGAGCATGGTGATTATATGTCTACATGTCTCTAAAAAAATGGTGGCAGCATAAGGTGGTCTATCACTGGGAGTATGGTGGACTTCTATGATGAAGGTCTGGAAGATTTGTCTTATCTTAACCAGGTCTAGTGTGATATATAGGTCCATTATGTCTCCAATGGATAGTGGGGTCTCATTAGGGCTAGCTTGAACTTGCAGCATTTGGTTGATAGATTTTGGAGTGATTATGAATAAAAACTGCTAGTTGGGGGAAACAATAGCTCTTTGGCTAGGGATATAGCAGGCATGACAGAAATGTATGATATCAGGGAATGGGTGCACTTCTGGGAATAAATAATTGGGTAAATTGGATTCCCACAGATGGATGTCATCAGTATGGTTCAGAAATCTATCCTTACTCCAGCAGTGGAGCTTCAGAAGGTAGGTTGGGGAAGCAGTATGTTTTACCTGGAAATCCCTGTCTGCTAGTGCCAAATGGTCGATGTCCAGGTGAGGGGTTGACACAGATCTTACGTCTAGAGAGGTTTGAGAAGCCATGACTAAGTTTATGGATAGTGATTAGGCTTGTGGTTGTTGCAAATGTAAGGTTTTGGAAGCTTTGGTACAGCGAAGGGTAATTGCAATTTGCAAAAAGAAGGGCTTTGGGTATTGAATTGAAATACTCTTCAATTTAGGGAAATTTTAATTAATTTCAATTAATTAAGCTTTTAATTGACTGTACGTTTTCAAATTGAGAGGGTCCTTCTGGTTTTTCTCAAGAATACTTGGAATTTGGTGGTATGGCTTGCAAACTGGTTTTAATGGTGATTGCAGAGGGTACATTTGCTTTAGCTATGAACTGGATGCTCAAATTGGTTGTCTGAAGCTTCTTCGGGTAGTAGATAGCGGTCAATTTTGGTCGCAGAGGCTCAGGGTGTCGTAGAAAAGCTTAAGCAGCATTCACAGTGAAAATGAGTGAAAAAGGGTGAAATGGGGCTTCTTCGGCCTTTTAACTGGCAACGATTACATTTTGGCGCGGAATCTTCAATTGAATAGTGGACGGTTTTGGTCTAGGCAGGGAGGTGGTTTTTAGGGCCATCACACCAATTTTGGACAGCAGGTGGGTTTTCTCCATGAGCACGTGATCTAGCGTGGGTCTACCACGTAGCAGAATAGTGCCCGGGCAAAACCGCGAATCTCGCATGCTCTTGGGCTGGTAACGGTTAGACAGGGAATGTGCACGATATGGATGCGCACCGTTGGATCTAGGGGTGGGAGATCGAATGGTTGTCGTGTGGTAAATATGCACAGAGGGAATCAGAGTCAGGATTTGGGGGGCCCAAGGGGTTAATTACAACTAATTGTAATCAATTTATAACTAAGGTGGGGATTTAATATAAGCACGGGTTTAATAAAGTGTAATGAGGGGTTATTGTGGCGGGGTTTCTTAACCACACAAGGGTTGGTGGGTTCAATGGGTTTATCAGGAAAATATGATTTCAGGAAGTTAATCAAATAATGCAGGGGGAAGAAAAACTTAGGATAACGGGTTTTTATGTGTTTTGAGGGAAAATAGCAAATTAATAAGGGGGGTGGTAATATTTACAATGGGGGAAGGGCTTTCACACTAGTGAAAAGGGGTTTCTTGGTAGGGGGATGATTTTTGCAAGGAAATTCCTAGGGGAATGTGTGAAACCAAGGGATAAGGGTCAAAATGAGAGGAAAAAGGTTATTTAACAAGAAATGAGGGGATAATGGAGAAATTAGTAAGTATGTATGTGGGGGTGAAATGAAATGAGGAGAAGTTAATCAAACAAGCTTGTGAACACCTTTTCACTCTCAGAAATGCTCTTGCACATAAAACATAGGATTAAGCATGATAAATGTTCTTTTGACTAAGCAACCTTGTACATTTGTAACCTTTCTTCTACCTACCCATTATTTATCCTAACATTTTTCTCCACTTTCTTGGGTGCATTTGAGCTTGCATAGCCTTTATTTCATTTTCTTTTGACAAGAAAACTATCTAATTCTAACCTTATAACTTCCAATGGCTCACATTAAGCTGATGAGCACATTTTTATTCTCTACCTAACTACTGATCTGCTAAGGTTAAACAGTTTGGCTAGATATTTATTCTCTATCTATCAACATAAATTTAAAACATGAATGAGTCAAGATTAATCTGTTTGACCATCATGGATTGTGGCATTTCTAACAAGCTGCACCAACCTTATTTTGCATAGTAAAGTAAAAAGTAGTGGCATTTGAATTTGCACACTTCCATGATCTGTTTTATTTCTTTTTTGGGGTTCATATTTTTCACCTTTTTTATCTTTTTGTCTTTCTTTTTGTCCTTTAATTATTCTTTTACGACATACCCTCTTTACATTTTTTTATTTTTTTAATATGGAAAACATTTTTCAGAAAGAAAAAGTATGTACAATATTACAAGACCATCCATAGCCAATTCAAAATTATGAATCCTATTATTATAGGACCCTAACAGGCGGTATAGTTTTTTTTTAAACTAAATTCCCTACTTTAAAAAAAAAAAAAATCACAATGTGGATAGCTCTAAACAACAAAACTTTAATTTTGGATAACAATTTGAAAGGGTTATGGATTGCCCCAAATAGATGTTCTCTTTGCAGCAGTTCCAAAGAATGTATCATGCACGTATTTCTCTCTTCTTGCTATATAGTTCAAGTCCTTATGAGGTTTTTGTCAAACTCAATCAAAAAGAAAAGTGGTGAAAGTCAAGTTTGGGAGATTGTATGAAGTTTTGTCTTATGTATTCAGATCAAAAAATAACACAGAAACATAAGAAAAGATAGATCAACAACTAGATAATAAGCCACTTCGAGGGTGCAACCTCCCTTTACATCTTGTAAATGAACTATTCTTGGATGATTCAATTGACAAGACCTCTTTGGTATATAGGAATCTGAATGGTCAAAATATAATTAGCGACTACACAACAATAAAAATAGTGGGTTTCTATGGGAAAACAATAACAATATGGGGGCTACAATAGTATTGTAGGGACCTAACATGCCCCTCTCCTTCAAAAATGTGTTTTCCTCAATGCTTGAGTAGTTATGGGTGCTTCTATGTAAAATACTCATCCTCCCATGTGGAACCTTCAGCAGGTAATTTCTTCCACTTAATGACATACTCTAAATTTGATCAATTCCGTAGCTGTCGAATTATTCTTTCTGTGATTTCTTCAGGATCCAATATGATTTTTCCTTCCTCATCGAGATTTTTCTATATAGTTTTAACTAGGAGCTTGTCACCTATAACCTTATTTAAGAATGAAACATCGAAAATTGGGTGTACTTGCGAAGGTGTAGGCAACTCTAATTAGTATTCCATAGTACCAATATTTTGCAACACCTTGTAAGAACCATAGTACTTGGGTGATAATTTATTATTCTTCCTAGATGTTGAGGGACATTTGTTTGTATGGTTGTATCTGTAAAAATACCCAATCGCCCACATCAAAACTTCTTTCTTTCTGATGTTGATATGCCTATTGTTTCATTCAATTATGTGCCAAATTTAGGTTATCTTTTAAGAGTTGGAGAATTTGTTGTTGATGCTCGATGTGATCTTCTACTATTTGAACCTTAGAATTTTCTCCTAAAGATGATGTGATGCATGATGGATAATATCTATAAAGCACCATAAATGAGGTCATTTTTGCTACAGCATGGAAGGAAGTGTTATACCACCATTCTTCCATAGGTAAGAACTTGACCCGTTATGTTTTTTTATTATATACAAAGAAACAAATATATCCTTCCAAACATTTTTTTGTTATCTCAGTTTGTCCATCAAATTGAAGATGTTAAGATGAGTTATGAACTAATTGAGTACCAAGACAAGAAAATAATTATCTCCAAAATCTTCCAGTGAAAATGGGATCTATGTCACTTATAATAATATTTAGTTTTCCATGTAGCTTTTGAATTGTTTCCACAAATGTAGTAGCAATTGTACTGCCTTTGAAAGGATGAGATGGTGCAAAAAAGTGAGAAAACTTGGTAATTATATCAACTACCACCATAATGGCACTCTTTCCTTCGGACTTGGGTAAACCTGTGATAAAATCCATTGAGACCTCCTCCCAACATTGACTTGGAATGTCTAATGGTTGTAAAATACCTGGGGTTTTAATTGTATCAACATTATTTTGTTGGGAAACCAAACATTCTACCACAAACTTATGAATATCAGATTTAAGGTCATCCCAAAAAAATTCCTTCTTAACCTTGTGGTAAGTTTTTTAAAATCCTGAGTGCCCTCCTATCGGAGAGGTGTGAAATTCCAAAAGAACCTTTTGTTTGAGTTGGGAGTTCTTACATAGATATAAGTGATCTTTCTACCACAGTGAATCATTTTTCCAAATAAATGTATCCTAAGTTGTGGATCTTGCTGCAACTTTTAAATGAGTGTCCACACCTCTTCATAATTATTCCATTCATCCCTTGCTTCAATTATCCAATCAGGTTGGATAATAGAAATGGCACATATAAATGCCTCCACATCCTCATCCCTTCTTGAGAGTGCATTTAAAAAAACATTTTTCTTCCCTTTTTTGTAAATGATTTCAAATTCATAACCCAACATCTTTGTGACCCACTTTTGCTTCTCTTCTGAAGATAATCTTTGTTCCAAGAAGTATTTAAGACTATCATGATATGTTTTTACCTTGAATTTTCTTCCCATTAGGCAATGGCATCATCGCTTCAGGGCATATAGTATTTCCAACATTTTCTTCTCATAAATAGGTTTGTCTAAATACTTTCCCTTGATTGAATGACTTTCAAAAGAAATGGGTCTTCCTTCTTGCATTAAAACAACACCAATGCCATTTCCTGAGACATCATATTCCACAATAAAGGTTTTTGTGAAGTTTAGTGTAGCTAAGACTAGATCTCGGCACATTTCCTCTTTAAGATGTTCAAAGGCCTTAGTTGCTTCTACAGTCCAAAAAAATGCATATTTATTCAATAATGTTGTTAGTGGTGTTGTTATCTTCCCATAATTATTAATAAACTTACAATAATACCCTATAAACCCGAGAAATATTCAAATATTCCTTAAGATTGTGGGGATTTACCATTCCTTAATGGATTTAATTTTTTTAGGGTCTACCTTAACACCCTCATGAAATATAATATGACCCAAATATTCAACCGTGCACCAAATAAACATTTGGAGTGTTTTGCATACAATTGTTTCTCCTCCAATAGTTTGAGCACCCTATCAATATGTTCAACATTATCCTTCCAAGACTTATTGTAGATTAGTGTATTATAAAAAATACTGGCACAAATTTTCTAAGGGTTTTAAAGTGGAATTCATCAAACCTTGAAATTTGGAAGGTGAATTGATAAGGCCAAAAGTCATAACCAAAAATTCATAATCACCTTCATGATATCTGAATGTTGTTTTAGGAATGCCTTTTTTCTTCATTCTAATTTGATGGTATCTTGATGAAGATCCAGCTTGGTGATGTAAATTTATCCATGTAGTTCATCCAACAATTCATCAATGATAGGAATGGGAAATGTATCTTTAATAATGAGCTTGTTGAGCTCTCTATAATATGGACACATATGCCATGATGTATCCTTATTTTTCACCAATACTATTGGAGAAGACAAATAACTTTGGCTAGGTTGAATTATACCAGCCTCTAGAATTTTTGTAACCATACGTTCAATTTCACTCTTCTAGGCATAAGGCTATTTGTCAGGTCTAATGTTTGAAGGAACCCTTCCTGGGATCAAGTGAATAACATGATCATGAACCCAAATAGGTGGGAGACCTTTGGGAGTCTCAAATACCCTGGAATGATTTTCAAAGACTCTTTGGAGATCTATAAAAATGGATGACTTAGATGTTTGAAATTCTAGTGACCATAATTATGCAATTACACCTCATTGTTCCTTCATCAAAATATTTTTCATGCCATTAGAGTTGATTATCTTCCCAAGTTTCACTGCAATACCCCTTAATTCAATTTCCTTTCCTTCCCAGAAAAATTTCTTCAAAATCAAAAGCTATTGTCCCCAAGATTATAACCATTGGACTCCTAGTACAACATCATCACCACCCATTGGAATGAAATGCATTGGAAAATTCAATACATATTCCCCAACGGTTACATTAATATTATGGAACTTCCCAAAGAAGTTTATAGTTCCTCTATTTACAACCATCATTGGACACTCTAGTGTTGGATATAGAAAGAAATTCAAATCCTTGGCTATCTTACAATGAATAAAATTATGGGTACTACTATTTTCTTTTTCTTCTTGATATATCCTTTTATCTTGAGAGTTTGAGTAATAATTCTTGTCAATGCATTGCAAGATATGGTTGGATTCATTTTTTATTTTTCAATCCTAGGGTTGGTTCTTAGTGTATATCTTATTATTTTAATATTTCTTGTTCCTTTTCTTTCTCCTCTTCACAATCTATGTAAAATAATTTACTCTAAGCACACTTATGACCTTTAGTGTATTTGTTACACGTCATTTTGTCGCATTGGCCAAATGACCGTCGGTTTGGATCTTTCGCTATCTATCAAAGTGTTCCAAAGCATCCCTCTACAACGCTAGAACCTAAACAATCCCAAAGAGAATGAAGTTTCTGGATCTCAAGGGCCAAAAACCTATTTTTGATGGCCTGCACATTTCCCTAGTCAATTTATGTGCATACGCAGAAGATACCATTAGAGTCTATGCAAAAGTGTGCTCTGTCTTACACTGTATGCACATGACTAAATGCAAGTAAAAACTAAAATGTAAAGTCTGGAATATCTTTTAGTCGAATCTTTCCCAACTAACAGCTTATAAATAATGCTTACTCAAGCATGATCCCTCCCATCATGGAGTTACTTCCCTCTCTTTATGGATCCCCTATCCCGCCATTTGTGAATCTCATACCTTAGGAAGAGGATCCCAAACCTCCTCCTCTTTGCCTATAAATCAAACACAGGCCAAAGGATTGATGAGGACCATTGGAGGTAGGCTTATGCTACAGAAATAGGGATAGAAGGCTTTTCATCCAAGGATAAGGTTTGATATCATGGGAAGAGGCTTGTAACATCAAGGCATTGAGGTTGTAAGTTTGTTCTCCTTTTTATTCAATAAAAATAAATTTTTCCTTCCTAATCATGTTTATTCTAATATTATATGTGAGATTCCTTAATCATTCACATAGGTTATTAATGTTTATTGATTCAATTTATCATATATGTTGAGTGAAGAACTTCATTTATCTTTCATTCTATATACTATATGCTTTGATCCTTTGTGCGTTTTTGTCTATGTAGATATCATTCTAAACATCATGGAGAAGTTGTGGAAAGCACTAGAATGGTCTCTAAAGCATCAAGGAGAAGCCAACTTTCGAAATCACTAAAAGGACTTCAACAGACACTTCATTAAAATAGTAAGTGATCCCTCGCATATTACTTGTTTCAATCAATCATAAGCTAAGGAAAGGTAGTAGTTTTTTCATGTTTGTTACTAGATTTTGTTTGAGATCTAGGGAGATCCATATTTTCTGCAACAAGGATTAGTCTAGTTAACAAATTGGCAACTCCACTGGGGGAACGTTCTCATTCCCCATCATCTCCTTGTTTTGACTTTTGAACCTTTTCTCATATCCCTATTTGAGTGTTTGAAAAATATTGAAAGTATGGATTTTATGATTTTTTGGATTTTTGTTCTTAAATTTTCCCAAGGTGCGCACTTTATCTTTACTTGTATAGTGTACTTATATGCACTTGTCTTTTAGAAACAGTGTGTATACACACTGAATTACATTGATTGCATGCACACATGCAGAAATTTTTTTAAAATTTAAGCTTTCTCATTGTTGAGTCCATGAACTTTTGATTGTTTTGTTTAATTAGACTCCTCAGATTTACTAGCACATGTTATTTGCGTGTTTATATTTTTTACAAACCTTACTTGTGGATTGTGATTTTGAATTATTAATATTGGTAATAAATTTATCTACGTTGAATCTAATGGAAACAATGTCGGAAGTTACTAATAAATAAACCACTTTTAACGGGAACCCTAGTCCTCTTCCTAACTTTACAAATGTCGGTTCTCCTTATATGGATACAGTGTCACTTATCGGATTCACGATAGGTTTACCGATGTGGTTTTTTTCAACTTATTTAATCCCAAAAACCCAATATATTCCACCTCAGCTGAGTTCACCATCTCAACATTACCAACGTCATGTTGACCCTTTACCTTCTTCACCCAACATGTCCTCCTCCCTTTCTTCTTCTTCGCTTGGTAAAAGATTTGATGCTAGTAACCAATTGACTAAGAAGAAGAAAAAAAGGGAAGAAGAAGAAGAATCAAGATAAGAAAAAATTCAACCAACCAACCACGAATGTAAGTATTGGTAATGTTGAGGAAACTTCCAGCATGCATCGCAACCCCAGATACCCTTTCCTAAGGTCTTGAAAGTATGGTCAAAAAATTCTTATCAACTTACTGTTAATCCATCGACCAGTGATTGTCAGGTTCCTAGGAAAAAGGGTAAAGTTAGGTTTCCTTGTAGGTTATGCAAAGGGATTCATCATAGTCACACTTTCTCTCATATGGACGAAGCCTTAAAACTATTGGAAAAACTTATTGTTTCATAGCAACAACTTCCAACTGGTTACCGTAAACTTTCTCCAAACCTACCATTAGTTAAAAAATTGATTGATCAAATCCCAAATACAATCAATCCCAATCTTCGATTAGAGAGTGAAACACATAGCACTTAGGTTTATTATCCATTGGTTGGTCAAGTGGTCGACTCAATTCTATCTTCGTTTGATCCCACTCTCCCTTTAGAGAGTGAAATTAATACTGCTCAGGTTCTTCTTGTTACTTCATATTCTTCTAAACATGGGGGAATTTCACATATTTTCATTGATTCCCCTCCAAGTAATGAGGTTATGTCCTTTGATTAGACTAGACTAGCAGGACCTTGTCTTCCTTATTCCGTCCCTTTACAAATCATTGTGAAAGTTTATGGTAAGAATGTACTTACACAAACATCGACGAAGGTGCTTCTCTCAGTATTTTATCCTCAACGGCTTGGCAAGCTTTGTGTTCCCTTCATCTTGTGCCTATTACACAGAATCTTTTATCTTTTAATAGAACCATCAGCGAACCTTTAGGAATTCTTCCTAAGTTACCTATTACTATGGAAGGTAAAAATGTATGTATTGATCTTATGGTATTCCAAGACCCCTTAGATTTCAATTTTCTCCTTGGACAAGACTATGTCTATGCCATGAAATTTGTCGTGTCTACACTCTTTCAAGTGATGTCTTTCCCTCATAATGGAAACATTGTAATGATTGACCAGCTTTCGTTCATTGGTCTTGATTCGACTACCAGCCATCCGAAATCCCTTAATGTTCCTTATATGCAAGGAGTATCTACCCCAACATGGGTTAATTATGTGGTAACAAGTCCCATGTTTTCAGTTACCAATGCAAGCAAGCCTCTCATTGTTTTGTCAGCTTCTTATGACTTAGATCCGGTAATTGACATAGGGAACCCTATGAGGGAATTTGAAATCAAGTTTCTTTCCCCTTTTGATTCTCTTCACATTTCTTCTTTCCAGAGATTTATTCTTCCTTTTGATGAAGATATCTTGGAAACCATGGTCGAGAAGTATCCCTTGGCATGTGTTTCCTCCAAATGGAAGCCATGATTCCAAATCACTAAGAGGATGGTTCTTTTACTATGTCAACCTCGCTAAAAAATGAAACGAGTTATTACGAGCATAGTTATTTTTGTTTCAAACTCGCATAAACATGAAACAACCCTTAAGGATGGTTCTTTTGTTGTGTCAACCTCGTTAAAAAAATCAAACAAATTCCTATGAGTATGGTTCTTTTACTGCGTTAACCCCTTTAAAAAATGAAACAAATATTTAAGAGGATTATTCTTTTACTATGTCAACCTCGTTAAAAATGAAACAAGTACCTAAGAGGATGATTTTGTTACTGTGTCAACCTCATTAAAAAATGAAATAAGGTGTTATGAGGATGGTTCTTTTGTTCTGTCAAACTCATGAAGAATGAAATAAATTCTTATGAGGATGGTTATTTACTATGTCAAATTCGTCAAAAAATGAAACAAATTCTGAGCATAGTTATTTTTGTTTTAAGATCACATAAAAGTGAAACCCATTTATAAAATTCATTAGCATAGTTTTGTCTCAAGCTCATTAAAAACCAAAACAAGTCCCCTTTTAAATTGAGGCTTTTATTTTGATTTTATCAATAAACCTTCATTTCATCTGCCTAATAGTAATTTACGATTTACTTAAGAAGATCAAACAAAGTTGGGGAGAATGTGCCTCTCCATGGGTAATTGTAAATTGTTGTATTATGTTTTGTGTGCAACAATTTTTTAGCATATTTTTATAATTTTTTGCTACTTATCATGCTTATCTTCTGTTACATTTTATTTCTGATGCATTGGCTAATTTGTAATATCTGTAAAAAAGGAAAACAATATTCATCCATATATTGTACAAGATAAACTGAGATAACAAGTAGTAGTTTTCATTAGTCAAAATGTCTGTAAAAAGTGAGGCTATACAAAATGTCATCCAAGACATGAGGCCCCGTGGCCTTTATTATATGAACATGTCGATACATCAACAAACAAAAAATAGCCCTATGACTAGCAGTTACGCATGATGATCATGGTATCAAATGATAGCATGAGCCTCTCGCCGTAGCAAGAAATTAATCAGTCCAGTAACCCCCATAGTATGCCTCTAGTAACAAAGAGGAAAATCATCAATCCTGACATCTAGGATGTACAGGGTTAACCTCCCTAGGTTGTGCTCCACCTCATATAAATCCTCTGTTAAATCGGGATTTTGTATTGCGGGAGCTACTGGCTTCTCACCGCATCTGTCAAATCAGCATAGTCTTGTTGGTCTCACCGGGCCCACATCTACATGATCATTTTGAATAGTTAGTTTTGGATGCCAAAAAAGAAAAGATTTAAAAACACAAAACAACCAAAATGTGAAATTTTTACCTAGGTCACCCCACTACATTCCATCCAGAATTGGGATATCTGGATCACCTATTTGATCCATGCCTACATATGCAAATTCCTCAATCATAATTATTTTACATTCTAACCATCCAAAGAAATCATGAGTATATCGAATAGTTGGGCCATCACCACCTCTGTGTTGTGCCATCAATGTAACCCACTTCAACATGTGAGGATCTTGCGGTCTTCCTGCATCTATGGCTACCTATGGGGATAGAAGGGTGATTCTCTCTAGAGCGAATGAAATCACAATGGCACCATACCCAAAAAAAAATGAGTTTGTTAGTTTTCACTCTAGTTAGTTTCCCTTTGAGGTTGGAAACTACCCCTTCACACCAGTTGAATATCATAGGTTGCGAGCATTCTACATAAATATGCACTTGAGCCTTGGTGAGTAAGTGAAGTGTTGGACTCTCACACAATCATGCAACAATAAAGGCAATAGTCCTCAAAGGAATTTTTTCAATGGTTTTGATATCAATGTGTCCTTCTTTGAGTTCATATCCTCTAGAACAATGTTGCACTAGGTAAGTGGCAGTTGTTTCACCACCTCGTCTATGCCCAGACAAAGAAATGTCAACTCCACAGCATGGGTTCCCAGTCAAGAAATAGATGTCATCGGCATCTATCGTGAGACTATGATCCCCAATCAGGAAGCACTCTTCCAGCACATTCCATTTGCTCACCATCCATTCCAGCAAATCTAGCTAGGCCTTCATGCCTGGGATTGTGAAAAAATTGTACAAGCCATAGTTTCTCAAAGCCTGTAATCATTTCTGGATGGTTCAAAGTTTCCACATCATGTTCTTCGTGTTCACACTCCCTCCAATCCATTTTTGTAGATCAAAACCCTGCAAATAAACATGTAAGATCATTAGAAAACATTGTGATGATTTTTGGCAAAGAATTTGGGTGTTTTTTCATGTTTTTTTTAAATCCCTCTGTACAATGTGTAGTCACCTTTGAAGAGTAGTGTGGATTTGCGTAGTTCTAGCCTTAGAAACCATGCAAATATCGATTTTACATGTAAAAAATTGGGTCCATGTGCGCAGGCCCAGTGAAGAGAGACTTATCACATCGAGGGTGATTTTCAATTTAATGAAACCCCCTAAAAACACTAAATAGACATTGAAAAGCAAAATGAAAGCAATGAAAATAGAGATATCGAGAAAGCGGCTCGTGATTTGGTCCATCGCTTTCCCCAGAATCCACCTCTGAAGCTTTTGGTGAAAAATGAACTCAATCACTCTCAAATGGTAAAAACACAAATGGTAAAAGTTTTTCACTTTTTAGATTTTTATAAGTTTTTTTAGGCCCGTTAAAATATTATTTTCTGCTTGTTAACCTCTGAAATCCAAATTTTTTAATGTTTTTACTATATTTTTTAGCAATGACGATAATTTTTGAGTTTAAATGTGCAGAACACAGGTTATTTATGAAAATTAATCATTTTGGTGATGAGTACATTTTTATCACTTTTCGAACTCGTCAAAAACTTACGAAAAAGCGAAACTGAGGAGTTCTCTTTAAAACCTTTTCAGACTCCCTAAACATGAAAAGATCGTCGAGTACTTGACTATTCAAATTCGTAAAAGAAAATGAACAATCATCTATTTAGTACAATTTTACCCCTTTTACAGACTAAACTATACTATTTATGAAAAAGGTATACGTTGACTAATCATGGTCAATAAAGTTCTCTCTTGCATAATTTTACCCTTTTTCGGGCTTGAGAGAATAAATTTACGAAAAAGGAATTAGGGGAATTGAGGTCTAAAATGGGCCTTCTAAGGAATTTTAAAATAATAGAATAAGATTAGATTACATCACCAAAATTTAGAGGGGGGCAAAAAAAAAAAAAAAAAAAAAAAAAAACTACTCGTATTTTCAAATTATCTCCCTATGGTTTACTCAAATTTCGTTCGGTAACACTCGTTGGATGCAAATTTGATTTGTCATCCAAGGAATACCCTTTTGATATTTTTCATTTTTTTGTAGCAGGGTCATTAAAAGAGCAATATGGGTACTTCTTAGATGAGGAATTAAATTTTGCAATCCAACAAGTACTCTTGCTCAAAATTGAGTAAACCTTTGGGAGATAAGTTGAAAATACGAGTTGAAAAAGTAGTTTTATTATTTTATTATTTCTTAATATTTTTACTTTTTTATTCCAAAAATGGTGAATCATCCCCCATGGTTGACATCATCATTTTGAATCCTATTGGTCCTTACAAAGTTTATTTTGGCTGTACATTTTTCTTAGGAGCCCCATTTTAGACCTCAAAAACCCCTTAGTGACACTGTGGAGTTTACTTATGTTTTTCTTCTAACTCCCTAAAAATGAAAAACACGGAGATTTACTTTCTTTGCGCTTGTTAAAATTTCACGTTGAAAGAAGTGAATGAGTTTTATTTTCATGTCTTTTCAAACTCTTTAAACATTAAAACAACATCGAGTTACCCCTTCACTAGACTCGTAAAACTTAAACATCATAGGACTCATTAATCATAATGAGATCGAGCCACTTCTTCCTAAGTTTCGTTAAAAAAACTCTAAAGGACTCATATGAAGGATGAGCTTAAAGTAAAATCATATGTTATCCTCCTCAAGATTTCCAAAAACAAAGAGGTACTTTCCAGTAATGGTGGGGGGGGAATTGGGCAAGAACGTTTGTTTTTGTATTACAAAAGGTAGTATGTCACTCTTGAACATGACACTCCATCACTTTTGCGTCCAGGTTGGAAAATCCATTTGTCTTTCAATTAACCATACCTCATTGAAAGTCTTCAATTGATTATGGGTATTATTTTTTAGTCAAATTTTTCCAAGTCAGTATGTCGTGTCGTCAATTTGTTCAAGAGAAGTCAAACCTTAGCCAAAAGTACCTTGAAATTCATAGTCTTCAATCGCATCAGCCATCCCTGAGTCAATCCTGGATTACTCTAAATTGTTGTTCTTCAAATCTTGACATGAGTTTCATGTCATAAGACCTCTTGTGATGGGTCGCTTCCTATCAACTTCAGCTCACTATCTAGGAAGTTTATCTAGAAACCTTCTTCAGTACCTTGGAGCATACATGCCTTAATGAAAGGTTTCTCACCTTCGACGACAGGTTCTCATCATTGACTTTCGATCGAATGATTCTATAAGTGTTCAACTTCATGACATATTTTCACACATCATAGATTGTACTAGAATTACCTTGAGAACGATTATCATTATTTGTGGTTTCTATCATGCTTGTTAATGGTTCACATCATTGATTGGTAATCAAGTGGTTTCTACCATGTTCGAGTACGATACATTCACTTACATGGTTAGATTTGTATTGTGGATCGAGAGATAGATATCAAGACCATGGATCTAGTTTCATCCATCCAGGCTACGTGGAGTTATTAAATATTCATGATTGTAAACATAGATCCATTTATGGTTGCATCCATATTATGTCATCTATTGACATGGACCTTCAAATGTATTTTTGTACTATTTCTTTGAGACATTTATGATTTTAGTATGGGAATTCCTACCTCAGCGATGATTTTATATTACATTGTAACATTTGATTTATTTCTTTAAGTCTCTGACTATAGTCTTTGACCCAAACCCTGGCATGATATAGCACTTCAGTCATCAAACATATTTTATGACTTTCCACTTTAGGGGGCGATCTATTACATGTCATTTTGTCACATTGGGAAAATGACCGTCGGTTTGGATATTCCACTATCCATCAAAGTGTTACAAAGCATCCCCCTGCAAGGCTAGAACCTAAACAATCCCAAAGAGAATGAAAATCCTAGATCTCAAAGCCCAAAAACCTATTTTGGACTACCTGCTCAGCTCCATAGTAAATTTATGCACATACGCAGAAGAGACCATTAGAGTATGTGAAAAAATAGTCTTACACTGTGGCCTGCGAACATAACTCAACACAACTAAACAAAAAAAAAAAGTCTAAAAGTTTTGTTAGTCGAATCTTTCCCAACTAATAGCTTCGAATGTTGCTTACTCAAGCCTGATCCTTCCCATCATGGAGCTACTTCCTGCTCTTTGTGGATCCCCTATCCCACCATTTGTGGATCTCATCCCTTAGGAAAAGTATCCCAAACCTCCTCCTCTTAGCCTATAAATCAAACACAGGCTAGAGGATTGGGGGGGACCATTGAAGGTAGGCTTATGCTGCAGAAATAGGGCTAGAAGGATTTTCATCCAAGGAGAAGGTTGCAGATCGTGGGAAGAGGCATGTAACATCAAGGCATTGAGGTTGTAAGTTTGTTCTCCTTTTTATTCAATAAAAAAGAAATCGTTCTTTCATAATCATGTATATCCTGATATCATTTGTGAGATTCCTTGATCACTCACATAGGTTATGACTGGTTATTGATTCAATTTATGATATATGTTGAGTGAAGAACTTCATTTATATTTCATTCTATATACTAGATGTTTCGATCCTTTGTGTGTTTTTGTCTATGTAGATCCCCTTCGAAAAAACATGGAGAAGTTGTGGAAAGCACTGGAATGGTCTCTAAATCATATCTAAGGAATTGAAAGGACTTCAACAGGAACTTCATTAAAATGGTAAGTGATCCCTCACATATTACTTGTTTCAATCAATCATAAACTAAGGAAAGGTAGCAGTTATTTTCTTATTTGTTGCTATATTTTGTTTGAGATTGAGGGAGATCCATCTTGTTCATAAGAAGGCTTAGTCTAGTTAACAGTATTTCCTATCACAATTGTAACACAACCCTTTTTCTCTTTTTTCCTCTAGTTTTTGTGGTGTCAACCTTGTAGGTTATGGGAAATTAGGAGCGGAAACACTTACATCTTTATTGTTGTGAGTGGTAGACCTCCTTGTTTCCATAATTTTTCTTTCATCTTTTCTTTCCACCCTGTATGCATTATCCAATGACTTAGATTCCCAAAGGTGAATCTCATGTTAGGTGTTATCCTTTAAATTCCCTATGAAGACATCAGTCAAATTCTCCTTTGGAATATTAGTTACCTTGATATTAAATCTTTGGAAGTCATCAATGTTCTCCCCAATTGAACCCTTTCTTTTAGATTTATCATTTGACCAAAGAAGGTATTTCTCCTTGTATCCTCAAATAATTTGCTATCAATTCCTCCGTAAAATTTGTCCAAGTGACAAGTGATTTACGAGAACAAATCCATCAATACCATGAAAATTGATTGGGTTCTAAATATAAAGATGCAATGTGTACCTTTTGTGTGTGTTGCACATCATGTAGATCAAATAATTGTTCCATTTGTAGTATCCTTGTTACCGAATCCTTGCCATAACACTTACTCATATTTATCTTTGGAATATGGTTGGTATTCAGCCCAAAGTTAGAGTCTCTAAAATCATGATTCACATTCATTTTTTTCTGATCATGGGTTTCATGGAATACCTTGTCGACACTAGGAATCATTTCTTCTAACAACTTCTTCAAACCTTCCATCTCTACTTTTATTTTATCTTCTAAACCATCCATCTTAACATTCTTCACTTCCAATTCATTTTTGGTTTCTCTTTGTGAGAGAAACAATTGTTACACGTGTTCCCACAATTTTGATATATCATGTTTCTTTTGTTCCTCTTCTTCATGCGTCATAGTAGAGATTTATGGGGACTTAACAGATATAGCATTTTTTTGTTTAGAAGACAATTTGGAACCAATTAATGATATATATGCTTCACTATGACCTTTGAATCACTTCAAACTTATTTTTCAAACAAAATTTATCCAAATTTAAAAATACACACCTTTTAGATCTTGATTTGGAGCTTGTTGATAAGGTTAAACTTGAAATTGTTGTACCTCTATGATTTCAGCCTCCCAACATTTGAAATTGTGTCTTGTGGTAGCCCTCTTTGTCTTATTTCCAACCCCACATGACTTGATTATGGATTGGTTCTATAGATCGAACTTGTATGGGATGCCACGTGTCACTGTTTTAACCTTTAGCCCTCAAATGTGTACCCAAGAAACTACAGTTCATGTAATTTCAATGATTTTTATGGAATTCAAATTTGATTCTTGAAGAGAAATTTGTGATGATTTTCCCGTGGACACTTGTTTGAGACTGAATTATAGAGCATACATAAACCCTAACTTTCTTGGACCATATCTCCAAAAATATAGCAAACCAAGTCTGAAATTGTAACCATATGTTCGTCAAAATTTCATCTCCACGTGGTAGAAATTTCATGGTCTGAAGCCACATAAAAAAAATTATAGTGAAAAATCCACAATGACCCGTTTGAAGCAGCGAAACCCTAGAATCAAGAGCTCTGATACCAAATGTTATTTATCTAGATCAAATAATAACTCATAAACATAAGAAAATATAGATAAATGACTATATAATAATCCATTTTGAGGGGGAAACCACCCTTTACATCTCATAAATGAACTATTCTTGGATGATTCAAATGACGAGACCTCCTTGGTATATATAGGAGTCTAAAGGGTCAAAATATAATTAGGGCCTACATAAAAATAATAATGTAAGGGAACAAATAACAATAGTGGGTTTTTATGGGGAAAACGAAATGGGGGCTACACTAGTGTTATAGGGAGCTAACATTTTGGTGAGGAGATAATTCATTCATCCATTTCAAATCCTTCATGTGCATTCTGATATATGGGATTTGGTGGGCTTGGAATTATAGTATTTTTAAAACTTTGGATGTACCACCAAATATTATAGTAAGGATGATTATTAGGCTATGCAAACAATTCATATTTATCCCAAAACATAAGAAGAGGAGAAGCCAGGTGATTCTACACCTTGACTATGATATTCCTTAGGGTTATTTTGAGGGTATCTCACAAGACCACCCTTTGATTGTGGGATAGGAGTTGTATTACACTTATCTAACTCTCATGCCATGTAGATTCATTTTGCACCAGGCACAGGCTCAAACAATGAAGCTAAAATTATAACTTTGAGAACACTTATCTCCATTGCTTTTCTAAAATATATCAAAAAGTTATAGGTACTTGAGGATTCCAAATTGGTGATCAACTAGGGAAACAAAACAATTGCAATTGAAAATATTTTCCTTCAGACCCTTCTACAGGGAATTAGGAGGAAATATCCTTTGACTATTTATCCTTCTCCCATGTGCTCAAAGAATTGAATTTGAAGGCCAATGAAATCTCGAAGGAAGCATTGACTCTTCCTATAGGATATTTTTTCATCTCAAAATTAGTGGAGTAAGTGGAATAAGAATCGATGGACTTCCACTTCTGAGTGATTGCATCCAATGTGTTGGACCTAAAGTTGTAGTCTAGATTGGTATTTTTATTATCTTAGGAAATGATGATCATGCAGGAATGTCTTTTAGTTTTATTTATAATCATATACTATTGAAAGAATGAATTTTTTTTTTATGGTAGGGATTCACCCTCATATTTTTGCTCTGATAAGGATGCAATCTAGTTTAAGGGCCTCAAGGCCAAAATGATCCTTTAAAAGACTGCATCATGTATACTCATATCCATGAATACATTTGTTTTTTCTTAAAAATATATATGTTATAGTAAAAAAAATATAAAAATACGTTATTAGTATATATAATATAAGTATATATATATATATTCACTTTTACCTTGAAAAGTTTATGGACCTTTGCCCATTACTTAATAAAGGTATTTGTACTCACCAAACTAAATTTCTTGATTTTGGTCAAAGTGATAACAGTTTCATGCACATTTATGTGGATGCATGAGCTTTTGCATCTTTGGGGCCAATATGAACCATGGGAGGGTCGGTTGTGGCTACATGACCAACGATCGATCGATATCGATATAGTCTAATTCTGCCTCTTTCGGATCTGGAAGGAAGAGGGAGCCCTACCTTAACATCAGAAAATTCATTCGTGTCTATCCGAGAATAAGCATTATCGAAAGGGTCATTCTGACACTTTCTTTCACGAATGAGAAAAAAACCGGTAGTGGAGTTATGTGTCATCCATACACATGAGGTTGTGTTTGAACACTTTTTTTGCATGGTAGCTTGAATACATTATGGGTTCTTATGATATGAAATTATTTTGCTTGGTGAGGTAGTTTGAATTTGCTCGAACCCAAATTTTGATGAAACATGCCAACATTCTAGTTGATAATGTAATGTTTTGGCATACAATTGTTGAGAGACAATGTGTGTGGAAAAAGGACGGTGTCAAGTTCGTGACGCTACCCATAGGCTTCTTGGTCATGGTGGCCACTGATATAAAAAAATTCCATATCTAACGTAGAAAATTCCACAAATGATTGTATGAACTTTAGTACCATATAGAGTTTTCACATCAAGTGTTTGATGAAATATTTTCATGCAAAGTCTCTAACCAAACATTTGATAGTCAATTATTTGATCAATTGTATGCACACCGAGTATTTGTTGATTTTTTTGTTATAAAGGACAACTCTCAATTCATGAATGTCTCTCTATTGGAATATCATGCTTCTATGGGTGCATTCAATCGATTCTATGGAAAATCTATAGTGATTGAAGTTTTTAACAAGATATGCCATGGACCATGAATGTCTCATTTATAGGGTAAAAAAACAGTAACTCAAATCCATATTGGAACATTGTATTGTTTTCCATCCAGCTTAATGATTTTAGAGTGGGAAAAATAGATAAATCAGCTAATAGGAGTAGTTTAAGTGATGGGACCCAGTGTGAAGGATTGGGGTCGAAAACCTTTTGGGGTCAATTTGAGGCTTTAAATGATGTTTTGTGGGATAAAAAATTATTTCCCAAGTACTCACCTTGTGACTCTATTCCGGACTTGAATACCTTTCCAACAATGCAATAATTATTTCAATCATAAATCGAATATAAAAGTTATGCCTCCCGTAAGTTGAACTATCGTGATTAACCACCATGATTCAACACGATGCCACATCATCCCCTGTTACACACAAAAAATGGGCTACCATGTGGGGACTATGAAGAATACTCTAGAAGGTTCAAATTTTAACTCATATTAAGAGTTGAATAGGTCAAATTTAACCAATAGTTGGCTATTTGGGTGTGTTATAATTGGGCCTCTAGGAACAAAGGGATTCCATTTTATTTTAGTGTATTTTGTTCCATAGTAGATAAGAGTAGCTGAGAGTGGATAGAGATAGAGTAGAATAAAGGGGTTTGTGTTCTATAGTATCCCATGGGCCACATGTTTTAGGAAAATCCATAGAGAGTTCCTTCTCCTTTGTATTTGCATCATTTCCATTCCAGACAAAAGAGAGCAGAGAAACCTCACCTTCCAGCTGAGTTTTCTCCTAAAACATTTTCACATATCATATATTGGTGTTCATTTTGATTGGTGTGTGCTTGTATTTCATTTTTCTCTATATTTCACATTTAATCTATTGCATTCATAAGCCAAAAAGTAGTAATTAATAAATCCAAATATCTAAGGAAAAATAATCCTCATAATTTATTTTTCAAAATTTTAGTCTATTTTATCAATTTTTTTGTTACAAGTTGTCCAGTGGAATATCCACGATGGTTTGCATATCAAGACCAATCTTTGTTGCCTAACTATATATTATGAAAATATTCAACCACTCATTTAGTCTTTTTATTACAAGAAGGAGTGTTAGGTATTGAGGTCTAATCAAGTTCAAATATTGTGTCCTTTAAAGATGCAATAAAAAAAACAAACCTTCCAGTTCAACTACTTTGAATTATTTCCTTGGTACTATATTGTAGATAAAGTGGAAAATAAGCCATTGGTAGAGATCAATCGTCTTCATCACAACTATGATTCAATTGTTATTATATATAAATTCAATGGTTATTTTCCTCCTTCAAGGGATCTGTACTCATGGATTCACTAAAATTGGATAAAGAATTGTGGGATATTTTTTTCCCAAGTTTTTTGTAATAGTTTATATTTTTTGTCGTGCTAATTATAACAGATTTTTAAAGGAGGGTCCAGAGTTTTGTGGAAGTGAGGAACTATTTATAACTCTTTGGTTCTCAAAATTTAATACAAGCTCTGTGTCTAATCCTTGGATGTTTGTTTGGACTGATTTTCCTACTTTTCTCTTCCATTTATAACATATCTCAATTATGGAGGATATTATGCATACTTTGGGTATTTAGTTAAAAATTGATTTTGAGATATTTATATTTGAACTATGCACATATGCTCAACCTTGTATTGAGATTAACCTTAGTAAGGGTCTTCCGGGAAAAATGATTCTCAAATTCAAAAACTTTAGATGGAATCAGGTCTTGGATTATGGAAATACAACATTTCATCCCAAATTTGCAATCATATAGGACATTTAGGATTCATGTCCTCACGCATGAGCTCATTCACAGAAAAATATTGGTTAAATATAAATAAAAAATTTGGACATTTTATTGACTAAAGAAGAGGAAATTGATGAAAAAAATCAATAAACACGAAATTTAGAGAAGGTTAATGTTACGTCCCTATAATACTAGTGATTCCCTCATTACTACTGTCATTGTAGCCCTTATTATTGTTGTGCCCCTATTGCCCCCATATTGTTATTATTGTGCCCCATAGAAGCCCACTATTCTTATTGTTGTGCCCTTATATTATTATTGTTATGCCAGCTTTGATTATATTGTGACCCTTTAAACTCATATATATTGAAAGGAGATTTTGTTATTTGTATCATCCAAGAATTGTTCATTTGTGTAATGTAAAGGAGGTTTCCCCCTCTAAGAGGCTATTTTGAAGGCGTTGATCTATCTTTTCTTCTATTTTGTGAGCTGATTGCATAACATTTGGTATCAGAGCTTTGGATTTTAAGGTTTCGCTACTCCAAATAGGTCATCATGGCATTTTTTGTTGGGAAAAATGCTGAGAGGAGGGGTGAATCAGTATTTTAACTTTCACTATTGTGATTTTCCATTTCAAACAGTATATGCTACTTTACTGAAATCAAGCAGCGTATGTCTGCGACTATAAAGAATGAAACCAACGTATATGTAATAAACAACTAATTCATTATCTTAAATCAGAGTATTAAGCAGTGAACAGATGTAGTAAGAATAGAATAAATAAAACACACATAAGCAGCACACATGAACACTAGGATTTTTTCAGGTGGAAACCCAATGTGGGAAAAAAAACCACAGTTGTTATCATCTCAATATTCAATCTTCTTATAATAAAAAGTGTTTACAAATTTTGTACTGGTGTAGACTTTTCGAGTACACATGCATCTACCTGCTGAAGGCTACAACCTTCTCTCATTTTCCAAATTCTACTGGAAGGGATCTCCAACCCCAT
Organism: Pinus taeda; assembly: GCA_000404065.3. NCBI lineage: Eukaryota > Viridiplantae > Streptophyta > Pinopsida > Pinales > Pinaceae > Pinus > Pinus taeda. Next base: position 29,738 of record APFE031083326.1, read on the forward strand.
AGCTCTTTTACTGGTTGATATGTTTACTAGTATGTAGGCACCAGCCTACAGAAATCTACTACCTTCGCTCTTCCTCCAGGGACCACGTTTCATAAATTTTTAGACTAGATACTCCTGGTACACAACAACACAATATGAAGGCCATGTTTCATCAAATTTTCACATTGGACCCATCAGTAACATTGAAGCTCAAGATCAATCACCACTGCAATAATTTCATCAACCAATAATCAGTCAATCTGAATAGTCAAATCACTGTCACCAGAACACTATGTTGAACCCAGAAAACTGCATCAACAACCAGAACCAACTGCAACCTCAAAAATCATATTGCAGAATATATACGCTACTTCAATGAAGCCAACCTACATGTATACGCTACTTCCTTTATCCCAACCTGTGTATACCTCTAAAAATACTAAATCATAAAACTTCTGAACCAAAAATTGTACAAACCAGTAGCATTCTGAATATCTATTTTCAAATTACATAATTCCAAACAGACAACAGCAAAGATCACCCTTCTCACTTAATCAATCAATTAATCAAACTCAATCTCCTTATACAGTCAGTTCTACTTTAGGATCTAATGAATACATCATTGGTAGATAGTAGTAAAAAAGCAGCATTGATGAGATAGATCAGTCATCTCTAAACAACAAGCTTTTCTTTTGCATATGCTACTTGGAAGAGTCAAACCAGCGTGTATACGCACCTTCACCAAGGTGAACCAACGTTAGATCTGAAAATAATAAATTATAACTTCATAGTTGTTGCAGACTTCAGTCACACCTAGATCATAACATTTATAGGATAAAACATGTGTTAGCATTCAGATCTAGCCTAGCAATTATCAAATCATACATTGATAAGTCATTTCAGGTTTCATGATCCTGATCCAACATTGTATCTAAAGGTGCACAAGATATTTCAGATCATATCATAACCATAGCCCTTACAACATAAAATATACTTCAGATAAAAGTGTTCATGAAAAACCCTTTTACTTGCACACTTGGCCCTTTGATCTTCTCCTCCTTGTATAGTTTTAGTCTTTCTCAATACCTCGGACCAAAACAACACTTAGAACATGTGGTATTCTTGGACAGGATCAAATAATCGTTACTCCGCTCAATATTGTGGCCTAATACCATGGTATTGACCCTTGGTATTCTTTTAACCTTAATTTTCCATCCCATACACACTTTTCCTTCTGTAAAAGTGTGTGCTATGTATACACTCTTTTTGTTCTGTGAACTCGCTTGTATATGCTACTTCGACTAGGTGAACCCGCATATACAACTTAAAATAACTTAAAACATTACTTTTCTTAAATTGCTTGATTCTAATCTGTAGTCCTTTGTCCCATCACCCTGTTCTTTTGTACCATTACCCTGTTACCTATGAATTGACCTGTTACAATGTGAGTTTCCCTTTATCAAATCTGAACTGACCTGTGAGTGGGTTGCCATCAAGGACAACACCTGTACCATAATGCCAACAATCTCCCCCTTTTTACTTGATGGAAACCATATAGGTGTTGATCACTTCAAGTTGTAGAACCTGTTAGATATATCAAGAAACACCAAGATACTCTCCCCCTTT
>APFE031083330.1:24247-104635 GCA_000404065.3 Pinus taeda
GGCTAGAGACTCCACATGGAGAGAAGTCAAGAAATATTATCAAGGATTATTATATGTACAAGCATATGGCTTGTGGAGTGTTCTCCTTCCTTAAGGAGTGAATGTATGGTGTTGCCCTACCTTAAGGGTTTGATCAATAGAAAATCATTTCATATTATTTCTGGGTTTATTTTCATTGTCTTATATTTTCTTATTAGATATATAATATTTCTGGGTTAGATCTATAACAAGTGGTATCAAAGCTATAACAAGCGCTGACATAAAAAACAGACAATTTAAGACTCAGGGTCAAGAACTTATGGAATCATTATTTTCACAAAATTTGAGCTTTATATCCGCTAACAGAAAGCGCACAAAAGGAAAAAAATCACACCAAGGAAGCCCGGATTAAGAAACAGAGGCAGTTTTCGATGTGTGATTAGAACCTAGTGCTAATCGCGCATCGCTGGGCAAAACTTCTTGAAAAGAAAAGCCTCTAATTGCTCAGTCACTTGTAAGCCCAGAAATTTGTAGGAAAGAACAATAAAGGTAAAAAAATAAAACTTGAATCCTAAAACCAATGGTAATTGTCAAAAATATCTTCAAAATGGTATGTATATATGTACAACAATTACAAATAGGTTGAAGACAGAAGGCTCAATAAAAGGAAGAATCAATCAAAAGATTAACTAATTTGAATTAGGATTCTTAGTGGGCCTATTTGGTAAAACCACACAGCCAATTTATGACTCTCAAATGCATCATCAATTCTGTCGAGAAGATGGCACCAGCTCTTGCTGATTCCACCTTTGTAGGACAGTTAAAGTTTGAAGTCGGCCAACCGACTCTTCTCAAGCAAATGTTGAACGCTTGCGATTTCAAGGAGCAGATACATAAATAGTTAGTTGTTAGTTTTAGATTCAATATTAGTATTAATTTTGCTTTATTTTTGCTTGAAAAAAGGATGGTAATTTAAACCGTATCCTACATTTTTGTAATAAGTTATTTTTAGATTTAGTTAGTAGTATTTAAACCCTTCTCATGCATTTAGAGAAGGGTCCAAAAATTTAACAAAAACTTTTCCTCAGAACATGCACTTCTGCACCCTTCGAGGAGGTTTTGATGAATGAATGGAACAAGATTTATTGATATCTTCATTCAATATTTGCTACTGATGTTGCACTTCTGTACTTTTAGTGGATGTTGGATTAAGAAGAGATAAATCATTATCGCTTGAAGCTCATGAGTAGAATTAGTTATAAATGGTACTTCTATCTCTTAACTATTTCTGCCTTTGTGTAAAAGTGATATTTATGTTCAGTTGTTTATATATTGATGCATGAATGTCTGAGTTATCATTTGGCACTTTTGTACGATGATAGCTATTTATTTATGCTTAATTTATGAGTAGTTTATTATGTGATATGTTGTTCACAATTGTTTTGTCTAACTTTTTATATGAAGTGGTTTATCTCTATTGAATTCTTTCCTCATAACAGTTGAATGATCTTTATTACCAATTGTTATTTGAGATAATTTTAGATTGCATAACAGAAGGATTACACCCTGGGTTAGTGTAGAATTAGATATTCCTGCTTATTAGAACACAATTGCATGTCATTAAATTAGAGTTAGAATTAGAGCATCTCACTTAGGGACTTTTAGAAAGGAAATATCAATTCTCAACACACGCACACACACACATAAAATAGGAAACTGATCCCATATCCCCAGTCAGACCCACTATACCAAACGGGAAAGGAGCTGCTAACCAAGGTCCGGACCGGGTGGGTATCCCCCTTGTTGTAGACCCGATTTTCGGGACTTCAACAATACTATAATCCTATCAGAGGTAAATGATATCATAAGTTTTAATGTTGTGACAGTGAATTTTCACCGATAAATTTCGGTTATGTGCTGACATGTAATGTGGCCCATGTGAATTCACATTTTATCAATAAATGGCCAAATGTGGAGAATTAATGGTTTTATCTATAATAAACATTCATTATTTCTAACAATATCCTAAGATTTTGATAATAAAAGTCTTGGATTATGATGTAATTAGTTATTTTCTCCAATTTACTTGCTCTGAAGTTCGTTGCTTCTCACTCTTGTTTTTCTCTTAACAAGCCAGTCCTGACAAACATAATTCACAAACATAATTAAGCAGAAATGTCTAAGTCGACCAAACCCAAGAAGAAACCTATTGTTCAGCATAAATTAGTCACTCCTCCCCTTGAGGTCGCAGAATTTCCTGCATTATTTACTGATAGCACATGCACTCCAGACGTTGAAACCTCTACTTAGGAGGCCATCTATCATCTTCTCAAAGATGAAGAGTCGGGGGTCACGGAAAGAGTAGCCACAGCCAAAGATTCATACTCGGTTTCCAATACCACATATATTGATCTAGCCAACTCATTCCTCCACAAAATTTCCACTCAGTTTAACATCTTGCCTTACACGGATATGCTCAAATCGGTCATCGGCCATATAAACATTGCAGATAGAAACATTATGACCAAGAGGAACACGGTCATCGGCTCTTTCACCAGAAAGTATTTGACTTAGATGTACCAACTGCCGACACCTCAAAAGAAATATTATAGCCATTTCATTGAGAAATTCATGAAGGAAAACCAAGATGAATCAAAAGTCATCAAAGGATGGAGAAGATATGCTAGCAAGCATAAGAGAGAGGAAAAGGGTATGTACACTATAGCTTCTCTTGTCAGGCCCTATTGTTATGCTGCCACTATGATATGTAGATTGTTTGGTTATGGAAATACCCAAAAAATTTCAGACCAATGGGTAACCCTGATTGATGCCACCTCTAATAACTATGTTATCGATTGGGGAACTATTCTACCTAATAATTTAACTATCCAAATCCTATATTATAGGAAGAAACATAGATTTTTTGAAAACGTTGTTCCCCCATTTTACATGAGTGCCTATGTAATGGATGTTATTTGCTTCACTTCTAATTTCCCATCCATGGGATGGAAATGGACCATTCAGGACTCTATGTCTATCCACATCTATCATAGTATTTTCTGGGAATCCAAATATCAGACCCATTTCTACAAAATTTTCCATGAAGTTTTTCTTTCAATCCACCAATTTGTCTTTAATGAGAAATGCCATAGAATCTCTCCTGAAGCCAACAATCACCTCTTATCACTTGGAAGATGGTTTGGAGAAGATTCCTTTAGCTATATTCGGGTTTTTGGTAGCCTTGCACACCCACATGTGCTACCCCTATATATTCTTGACAAGCTCCTAGCCTAGGAAACAACATATCAGACTATGGGAAATGGCCTATCTAAGGTCACGAAAGATAATAAAAAGGCAATGTGGCTTGTCTTTCCCTTATATGAGATTATTTTTATAAAGTTGAGATGGAATTCTATAGAGAATATTTGAGGGATTTTAGGAGCTTAAAAAATTATTAATTATTGACTATTCAATGACCAAAATCAATGATAAATTCCATGCCACAACCCCATGGGGTTTTATCCAACTAATTGGGGATACTAGTTTCAATCTTGAATAACTTACAAACCGGGAGGAATTACAAGGAGAGATATATACCAATAGAAAGATATTTTTGAGTAGAACTTCTTATAATGGTTATGAGATGAGAAAACATGAATGATGATGCCCAATGTGTCATGGAAGTCCAGGGTCATCCTTGGTGCTACTTGGGTTGACATCAATGACAACCTCAGATCATATTTAGATCAAAAGTGGTGTCTATTCCTTTGATAATTTCAAGCATGCTACTAAGGAAATGCAGGAAATCTAGCTTATGAACTTTCCAAGCATTATAAATCGGCAGTTTGACTCCATTAACACTGCCAAGAATGTTACAACCCAGGAAAAAATCAGGTAGTTCAAAAATGAGCCTGATAAGTTTAATGACATGTTTGAGTCTGCCTCTGACTATTAAAAGGTTTAGAAAGGGGTAGCAACGTAGTTCAGTCTCTAAGAATTAATTCAAGTCAACCAATACAGGACTAAAGGATTTCCCACTTTCCCACAGAGTTGTTAAAACTCAATCAACAAAGCACAAAGTAGGACAAAGGAGTGAGCACATCACAAGTCTCAAATGTAACTCATACTAGAGAGACATAGGCTTCTTATTCTTCATAGGCAGAGGAAGTTCTAAAAGACAAGAATATAGAAGAAATTTGGGAACAGTTTGCTAAACAATCTAACCCCAAAAGTCTGCAAACTCCTAAAAACACAGTGTTGTAGCAACTACCACCACCCTCCAAAATTTCTCTGTAACTTCATTTTAGAGCCTCCTTGCCAACCATCCTTAGTAGTATGTCTTGCATTATCCAAGTACAAATTCTTCAGTTGAGTTTTAATGGCTTACCAGCCTGTACTTGTCAACTTGTTTGCCTCCCACTCGCAGGTTGGCATTCCGGAACTTTTTTAGTTTCTAGTTGTCATGTTCACCTGGAAATTTGTGCAATTATAGAGGGGAACCAGATTTCCCTCTAGAAATTGCACAATCCATATAGGTTGCCTACTTCTCTCCAGAAATACGTAGAACAACCATCCATCCTTCCCTCTGGAAATTTCACAATCCATCTGGGTTACCTGCTTCTCTCCAAAAATGCACAGAACGACCAGGCAACCTTCCCTCTAGAAACTGCGTAATGCAACCCAACATTGGGCTTCATCTCAAAAATTATTAAATTATGAATGACAGCCAGGGCTTCATCCTAAAAATTAAATAATGAACGAGGGACAACTAGACTTTCTTACCCTAGAAACTACACAAATGTCATTCTCAGGCTTGCATGTTGTTGCATGTGCTTCCAAGTTGACTAGTTCCCTCTAGGATGGAGAAATCTTGATTTACATGCATGTGTTGGTTTTCCTAAAAAACCAAAAAGAAAAAAGGAAAAAAACATCCCTTGATTTCATGGATCCATTTTTAGCAGCTCGAGGTTACATGCAAAAGTCATTTTAGAAACCTCCCGCCAAGTGTCACTTTTTCCTAGATTTGTAGCATGTGTGTCATAAGCCTTAATCTTCTCAAACTTATTTATTCAATGCTTCAGAGTTCATTCCTCACATTGATCTTGGAGCTCTGACATCCCACATCACATCTAGGAGCATTTGGCACATTCAGCTCAGATTTTTTTGGGTAAGTCCGATTTTCATGTCTTTTGCTGCTTTTCTATCGCTTTTTATATGTTGGTTTGTGAGTGTTGTTTGCTTGGTTTTTTTGAACGCTTGATGTCATTTTAATTCATGATATCTTGTAGAAGCATTATTACAAGTTTTTCATTGCATCTCACTGTTTCTGCACTAACGGTCATCGTTGCGGAGACTCACTTCACACACATGCTTGTTTTCTTGTTTTCTGAATCCTGGAATTACTGTTTTCACGCATGATCATTCACTCTTGTTTGGGCTCAGATTTTCCATTCATTCATACTTTTCACCTTTTTAGTCATTTGTCGGTAGGTCTAGGATGCCTTGGCCCAGATCTTGCCTTGCCCAACTAGTAATGTGCATTTCTGAGAGTGAACACTCAGCCTTCCCCTGAAATTTTTTACAAAGTTGGCCCATCACTAGTGTCCAGGCTTGCTCTAGGAAATTTTGAGAAGGTAGTGCTTCGTTGGCCCCAGAAATTGTGCAAATCCAATTTGCTTGTTATAGTCATCGCTGACCGAAACTACACATTGCGTAGTTTCAGTCCTCAGTAGGCCAGTCTAGACTATGCAATGCACAGTCCCAGTATTCATTCTACCCATTGATAGTCTGGATTTTTCTTTGCGTAGGTTTGATAGTCAGTCACTTCGATATGTTACATGTTAGTCCTCAAGTCTTTTTAGTTTTCAACTGATAGATTGCTTTCCATCAGTTTTTCTTTATCTCCATGTATCACAGGTGTTCGTCCATCTCTCAGCAATATAGGTACAATGGCCTCCAATAGAGAAGGGTCAAAGGACATCCTTAAGAGAACAACTGGAGATGCAGTTGAGTAAGTGTCTATGAGATTGCCTATCTATGAAGACACCAAGTTGCTCATAGACAAAGATATCAAGATGAAATGGAAGGAGATAAATGATACATTCTCATGCACATGCAGGAAAATCTGGAAGACTGCAAGGTCTATGTCAACATTCACAAGTATGCCTTGTACCAGATTGCATGTAGGTATCCCGCATTTGCACGTGCAGACATGATCCACTGGATTGTCTCACCTACTAATCCAGAGACAATGGTGTCGAGCAGTGTCAGTGGAACACAACTTTCTACCTTCAGGGCAAATGACTTTCATGAGATGTATCACTTTCCACAACCGATGATCATGATCAATACACCCTTCAACAAACCTAGCAGCAGCGGAAACTCAAGAGATATCTTGAAGAGATGGGTGAAAGAGATAGCCAAGTTCAAGACAACAACCAACCAAGTTTACAAGATGAAGATACTACAGAAGGCATATCAAATCTTGGTCATATTTTCATGTCACTTATACTACCAAGAGAGCACAAAAAACTTCTCGTAGAGTTGGGTGATCTTGTTGGATCAACTATCCAGCGAAGGAAGACCTTGCAATTTGTCTAACATGTTGGCGTTCAGGTTGATGGAACAAGTAAAAAAAGCCTGACATCTGCCCAAGAGTCAACAAGAAAATATATACATGTCCGCTTACATACTAGATGCAGTCTATGCCCGTTAGCAGTTCCCAGGCTTGGGTTGGGCATGGACACCTTCAGAAACCTCTGTTCATAGTTTTTGTAAGTTGTTCTCTGAATGTAGTTTCCATGGAGTTATCATATAGTTATCATACCAATTCATCACCCGCATCTACAAGATGATATTCGAGGAGGATCCACCTTGAATGTCACAGGAAATGATGGAGGCATTGTTCAACATATAATATTGGTATGCCTCACCCCTTGGCACCTTCATGCGGATGTATAGGATAGAGAAGGCTTTGCATTTCTTACTAAATGTTTCCATAGATAAGCTCGTCATGCAAGAGGTGCCATATCACATTTCGACAGGGTTGTCAGTGAGACTCCATAGGAAGAAGAAGGCACCTTGGCTTACTCTTTCTTTACGGATTGGGTTGTATGAGATATGGAATATCAAGCATGATGAGGCCAAGATGGAGGCACCAAAAGTTTCAATCCATATGACCTGCATTGCTTATTGAAGGACCACTATGCGAGAGTGCAACATCCTTGGATCCACGAGGTGTGTCATTGGCCTGAGGAAGACCCATGGAGATACTGCTATCACTTCTCAAGGCTCAATGAACCAGTCGACTTAGCTATAGAATGGTTTGCAAAGCAAAAGGAAGTAGCATCTTAGAGAGTAGCATCATTAGTAGCAACAGAGGATAGAAGACCTGCACATGACAAAGGAAAGAGAAAGGTTGTTGATAGTGCAGAGGTAGAGAAAATTGCAAGTTAAAAGCAAATCCACTTGTGTTGAAAGCATCTTTGGAGATTCAGGCTAAGAGGTGATAGTAGAATCATGCAAATGCAAAGAGAGAATAAGAGGATGGAGGAAACAGAAAAGGAAACGCAAGAGTTGAAGTGACAACTCAGGGAAGAACAGGAATTGTACAAAAGAGAGAAGGAAGCATAGTAGGGACATGAGCAACAATAGGTGCAACATGCACAGATTGATGAAACTGCACCCATACAGGTTATAGACTCATTAGGTTAGCTAGCACAAAGCAGACATGGTGAGCAGTCACAGGAGCAGGACCTTTCTTAAGAGATTGAACAAATGCTAGAGCAGATGAACAAAGACATGGTTAAGCTAGATTCAGATCAATATATTGAACTCATGCCTCAAAACCAAGAGGTTTCCCCACTGGCTTCACCAGCTCTAGAACCAGAGGAAGTCCCAACCAGTCAAGGAGACACAAAGATACTTAAAGAAAATTTGGAAGTGGAGATGCACAACATATCTTTCGACAATTCACAACACAGAGTTGTACAATTGCGTAGAGTGCCCACTCCGGAACTCCATATATCTCCTATGCAGTTTGAAGAACTAGTGATTGTGTCTAATGTGCACAAGCATCCAGCTCCATTAGCCGATGCTACCAAAGCATGTGCTGAAGCCACCAGCTTCAGTGTTAGATTCTTGATAGCTAAGAATGAGCACATGACTAAGGATTTACAAGTGGCCAAGCAGGGAGGACAATAGGTTACAACTTTTGCCAAAGCATAGATAAGGAGAAAAATACTAGATGAAGTATCATCTCTCGAGACAGACATGTAGAAGTTGTACTCAATATTCATCACCATTCATAAGTCAGTTGTCCATCTCAATGGTTGGCAGTAGCATTGTGCTATGGGAGCACGCATCTTGTCATATTTTTACACTACTGTTGATCACATGCAAACATGGAAAATGAAGTACAAAGGATCTCCATTGTAGTTGCCAAAGATGATGAAGCAAAAGTCGGTAGAGTTGAAGGCATGCATCTGTAGTCAAATCCAGAACCATGAGGAACTCTCGTAGCTCATCACCAGTTTGCAGGCTTCACATGCATGAGTGTTCAGGAGCATGTATATCATTGTGCGCATGCATGTGATCCCATCCATTGGCATTGTTGTAGCTTAATTTGTCATTTTAGTTTTTAATATTATCCAAAATCCAGAAAATTAAATTTCATGTATAGGTTTTTAAAAAACAAAGGAAATATAAAAAAAAAATAAAAATTGAAATATTATTTTAAATGACACTAATGGTGTCATTGAAGGCATTAAGAAGGTGGGCTCGACCCATCTACTGATGCCCGATCATTTCCACACAGAGTGATCAAATGTCGTAAAATAAGATAGATTAAGCACACTGCGGGGGTTCGACCTTGATCAGCATCTCGTACACCCCCTAGCCCTGTTGTGGGCCACCCCTCATCGTCCTGCTCCACTTCACGTCTACCACTTCATCCTTTGTGCTCAGTCATTTCTGTCCATCTTGCCCACCGTACCCCGTCACCTCATCCCCGTCACTTCATTAATTTGTTACTTTTCCCCCCATTTTGCTTTCATTTATAAATAATAATAAGGGTAAATAAACCCTATTGTATTAGTCACATATTCTTGCTACGAGCAGCTCCAACACATAAACTCTCATCTCTAGTTCAGCATTCCAAGTCAGCAACTACCATTTTTAGATGCCATGTCCAAACAAGTAAGTTCCTCTTCTATCATCCATACCCCGCTAATGGACGTCAAACATGATATTTTTGATACCTTCTGCACAATTAAACATCTCCCCCTATCTCAAGACATTATTTTGAATCACAATAAGTCCCCTTTATTTATGGAAATGGTTAGGTCAGGTGTCTTAGCAACATTTGTCCCAAAAACCTACTTGTTTCCAGAATTCATTTAGTCGTTAGCCTCGTCTATGTACCCTAAGCAGCATTTTGTGATGAATAAGTTAGGAGAAAGTGTCTTCCAAGTAACATCTTAGTTAATTCATCAATATTTCAATTACCATGTCTATGGAACTTATGTCACTTTTACTAAAGAGTCTTTGATCTCATATTATGACAATCTATCATCCCAGGAGTCCTCTTATGCTTTATCCTTCATAGCTCCCAAACTTGGATGAAAATTTGTTTTCTTTAGATATCTTTGCAGCAAAAATAAGACCAATTTTGCAAGTGATTTCTAAAATTTTGGGAAGGGAAGACTCCAAAAAAGTTCATAAAGCAGTTTTGGGGGTTTTCACTGTGATGATGAAACTAGAAGTGGTATTAGATATTCCAGTATTTTGGGTGGACACCATTAATACTCAATTCATGACTCTGTCACTTACTGTTTCATTTAAATTTCCTTCAATTGTCACTTATTTGTTCTTGTACTAGAATGCTAAGCATTTTGCAAATTTTGGGTTAAACATTGTAGACATAAATAAAAAGAAACAGCTAGTGGTGTTTTGGATAGACCTGATGAGGGGTGATCCAGCAGATGGCAGCTTGTTTGAGTTTACTTCTTTATTTCTTCCAGTGGCCTACAATATTTTGAATGGGACCTTGCCGACAACATTTATTCCCAAAGATCAAGAATTTCTTCAATTGAGAAAAGATGTAAGATGTGGAGACTGGTTTACATTTGAAGAGCATGAAAAATTTAGGCTTTATGGGGCCTCAGTCAAACCATATATATTACCAAAATTTGTGCCAATGCAACTCTTTGCTCTTGAGTTTATTAGACAAATCCTAAATGTCGATCAGGTTCATTTTGTCCCAATGAAAAAGGGTTATCTCTTTAAGTTGCCCAGAATAGTGGGACCCTTTACTGTGAACAAAAGACAGGCTACCCAAGAGGTTGAGAAATTATTGAGTGATATGTGTCTTTTGCAAGTTGTTGAATTGGCTTATGATCCTCATCGGATCATTTATAAAAGAAGAATAGAGAATGGATATTCGAATTTTTTACATGAAAATAGGCCAAAGGTTGATAAAATGGCAAATGGAGGTCCACAGAACACTAAAGGAGAAGAGATTGAAACCCCAAGTATTTCATAAAAGGGTTCAAAATGAGCTAGAGAGGAAATTGTTGATCTTGATAAAGAAGAGTCAGAAACAACAAAGAGGACTAAACTATTGGATGCAATGTCTTAAGCACAACCTGGTTTAGTAATCCAATTAGGAGAAACAGAGGGTGCACTAGGTTCTCCATCCTCCAGTGAGCTTGTTCATGAGAAAGTTCCTCTTATTCAGAGCATGTTTTCCTAGATAGTTGAGAGAAACCACAAAATAAAGTTGAACATGGAGGCTCAAGATGAGTCTCAAATCATTTCCAAGCAAACCGGGTTATTGTCTGCTATGGATTTAAAAAAGGGCTAGCTTAAAATTGCACTCTCTCATCCCACAGAGATGTCAGTTGGATCCTCTAGTAACTTTAAAACTGTCAATTTAACAGTTGATACTCAAAAACTCCCCATGGTTGACAAAAACAATTTGCACATGCAGACTAGGCAATTGATTTTCAATGATTTACATAATACAGATGAAGCTACTATTAAAGAAGAGAAATTGTTACACAAAGTGATCAAGCAATTGAAGTTGGAGAAAGCCAATTCTAGAGCTCTAAATGCTCAGGTGTGTGAATTAAAGAAGATTATTGTGAAGATAGGAGTCAATCCTGATGATCAACCTACAATGCAAAAATTATTGCAATCTACTAAGTCTGAGATTGGAATATTGAGAAAGAAGTTGAATCTCCCTACAGGTGAGCACCCTATTGTTGTAGGGATAGCTGAATTTGAAAATGAAAAGGAGAATCTTTTACAAGATGTATTGCAAAAAACTGAAGAGGTTTATTTTCTTAAGGAATCATAGGCCAAGCTACAGAAACAAGTAGATACTCATGTCTGCACAATAGTGATGCCAGCCAATACAGAGGATCCAATGCCATAGGTGATGCAGTTGGGTACAAAATTAAAGATGGTTGAGCATGATTTGAAAAAATCACAAACAGATATGTAGACAGTTTGTAAACTCTTAAACTTGGGTGAAGAGGAAGCTAGAATGGAGAAGGAAAATGCTAAGAAGTATAGGGAAGAATTCCAAAGGGCTAAAGAGGAGATTAAAAGGTTAAAGGAGCGAATGAAAGGTAATATATCTTTAATCCAGGCTAGGGAAATTATTTGGGATGAAATTATCGAAGTCATCAGGAACATCTAGGAATTCCTTGTCATTATGTCTGTTGGGAAAACAATTGTTAGGGACATGGAAAATTTGGTTATGCAAGATAGGAAAAAATTGTAAGATGGATCCAAGTTTGCAAAAATAATGGTAGATTTTATTAACTCTGAGTCTGATCCAGCGCTAAAGGAACATGACCTTATGGACAGAACACTGTGTGCAATGGATTTCAATAAGATTTTTATCAAAAATGTCTATAGAAAAACTGCTGAGAAGAAGATGAATGAAATAAAAGAAGCAGTTTCCAGGCTCAATATCTTATTTGATAAAAAAGTTATAGCTGGGCTCCCCTCTCACCGAGATTTACAAGGAAATTTACTACCATGGGAATCATATGAGACTTTGCTAGTGGAAGCAAAAAGTAAGATTAACAACACCCATGAGAAGACAGTAGTACTGAAAGGAGCAACTCTTGTGAATTATCCGAATAAGGATTTTAAAATTTTGTGGATGGTAAAGACTTTGTTTACAGACAATCCTATTTATAGTAGGATCACAACATTTAGAATGGCACTCAACAAATTGGAAGAAGCAACAAATCCAAATGTAGCATTGTGGAGAAGATGCAAAGAGTTGATGATAGAACAAACAAAAGATTCATCAACAGGGCCATCTACTCAAACTAAAAATTTGAACAGTGACCAGCAACAATCAATCATAATTTGATTTGATTTGATTTTATGTTATTTTATTTTCTAAGAAAAGTGGGGTGTCTTATGCCCTCCAATGTAATATTTTAAAATGACTTTTACTTAATGCAGTTAGAAAGTAGTTAAGTATTTTGACAGTTTCTTGGTAGTTATCAACTATCCCATAATGTATAAAAGGAGGAAAATCAAAGACAAAGGGTCTGAGTCTTGGGAATCTGAAGACTACACAATTTTGTACTTGATGAATTGATGATTAATGAAAGAATCAGGAGTTTTCCATACAGTGTTGAGTATGATTTGTAATCTTTCTGTTATGTGTCATTTTATATATATCTCTCTCTTTGCATATGGTAATGAAGTTGTAGGTCTTTGTTTACTTTTGTGAATAAAGTTAAATTTTCTTAAAATAGCGTTCCCATGTTTAAAGCTCCTTTCTCTGTATTTCCTCTAAATTAAAGATAATAGTTTCTGTTAAATACAACATATTGTCTTTAATCTTCCTAAGTATTCTTCACATGTCATTTGTATTCAGCATCACATGGCATCTTGAAATTTTCATTTCACCTATATGTCAAGGGTTTTAAATATAATGCTCTTCATACTCCTCAAGATAAAGACACTTTATACAAATGAGTGACATGCATAATAAAACTTTAATGTCTTAGGCACAATTTCTCCACATCCAAGAAATTAGTTTCCTGAGGGAGAACATTAATTTGGTGTAATTTCCAGGGACGAAGATAAGAATATTTCTCCATGTGTTTTAATACTTTCCTCTGGTTGTTTAGTGAGGAGGAAATATTTGGCTGTATTGAACAAGAATTACAACTCTGGCTTCCAAAAGGTCTTATATGAGGTCAGATACCTCGCAGCAGAAAGCTTAAGTCCTTTCAAATCCTGAGAGAATAGTTTCTAAGAGGGTTTGGAAATCATCCATCTACACCAAGTCCCACACCGTCCACACCTAGTAGCAGTTTTGCACATCTTTTTCCTAAAAGCTTAGCAAAAATATTATCTTTTCTTGATCAAGAATCACCTTTTACACCCACCTCATTTCAAGAGCCTAAATTTCAAGAATAGTCTTTAGAGTTTGTCTTTCTCTTTTCAATACATGAAAATATATCTGCTATAGTCGTTCAACCTGAAACTATATCAACATTACCCCCTTTTCATACTTCATTTACCTTTCAAGAAAGTTCTATATCTGCTAGTACTCAAGGCTCAATGAGTTCTGGTGCAAACATGGCAGCACCTGCATTCTTGTTGAATAGTTATGCACCTATTTAGTTGCCTCAACAACTAAATCCGATTCCTCAAGAATACTTAAAGATTATTCCTCATTTCACGGGTGAAGACGAACAAACAATAGAGAAACATATAGTGATGTTCTGTAACTTTGCAGAAAATCTCAATGTTGAACACCTGGATGTTGTTTTAATACTATGTGCAATCTTTAGATGGTGAAGCACGAAAGTGGTTTAAGGGGCTCGCTAATAACTCTATCCTTACATGGGAGGAGATGGAGCGTCAGTTCACCCAGACATGGGGAGAGAAACGAGATCATGGATATTCACTTACGAAGTTTAATTCGATCAAAAGGAAATCTGATGAAAGCATTGTTGATTTCATCTAGAGGTTCAATAAAATTTACAATAGTCATCCAGTAGATATCAAGCCCCCTCTTACTAGTGGAAAAGTGACTTTTGCAGGGGAATTTGAATCAGACTTTGGATTCACATTAAGGGAGAGAAGATCCTCAACCCTTGACCACATTTAAACTAATGCTCTAGAAATAGAAGAAAATCTTGCAGCTGCAGGCAAAGCACCAGAGACATAGCCTGCACAAGATAAGGGAAAGGCCGAAGAGGAATCATCCCAAAACCAGACATTGGAGGATATGAACAAGGTGATAAAAAAATTTTCTAGCAAATTTATTAAATTGGAATTGGAGAATAAAAATTCTCAAAGGCAAGAGAAAAATAACAGAGGATTTAATCCCCAATATAGAAGGCAACCTTTCTAGATTTTGTAGAAGGAAAGAAAGGACCAAGATCAAGTCCAAGAGCCACTCTACTTGGAGGAAGATCTTGGTGAAGCATCAGAAGAAAATTCTAAAGATCATGATGATCATATTTACACATTGTATGCAGGGGGTGATGATGAAATAGGCATTGAAGAAGAATATACCAAAACAGATGTCACCTTTCATGAAAATGAAATTGAAGAGTATTGGAACCAGTTTATTGATTTTATGTAGGCAGAATTGCACAAGAAGTATGACTTGAGATCAAGAAAAAGATATAGAGTTCGAGAAAATGAAGGTGAGTAATAGGTTTCTACTCCCTTACAAAAGGTGACTCCACAAGAGGCACAACCTACAAAACAATTGAATAAAGGAAAGTAGCCACAGAGTGTAAATAACAAGACTCAGATGCATCAACGTGAGCCTTCTCAAGATAAAACTGATGAAATTCCTTTAGAAAGAATTGTGTCTATCCTGAAGAAATTCCAATTATGAGGAGAAGCGAAGAAGAAATAGAAAGGAATACAAGACAGCTCCATGCATTTAGTCTCACTAAAGAATTGCAAAAAATAAAAATTTAGGTACCTCTCACAGAGTTGGTCAAGACACCAGCTTATAGAATGGAAACTGCTAAGTTTATCAACTTGTCTCAAAATGTAAATGTGAATGATATTGTGAATCTACAAGAAGATAAACCTGTAGTTGTTTTTGGCCTACATGTTGAGGAGGTATATTATTCAACCCCCCCTTTCTACATTTCTTTATTGAATCATGACTTCATTTTGCATAACTGCATGCTCGACTCTGGAGCTTCCCATAACCTCATGCCATTGTCAATAATGAACAGCTGAATTTACAAATCACTAAGCCCTACAGAGACCTATATTCCTTTCATTTAAAAGGTCAAGTGTCTTAGTTTCATCAAGGAGATGGTGTTGTCATTAGCACAGATCCCAGCCAGAAGCTTAGTAATGGATGTAGTAATTGCATATATCTCAGCTAGGTTTGGAATGATGTTATCTAGGTCATGGGGAGCTAAATTAGGAGGAGTTCTGAAATTGGATTTTACTTATGATATTATACTGCTTTTTGGTGGGGAAGAGAGAAGGTTGTATAGAGAAACAAGGTTTGTTAAGAAAAATACAAAGAATGGAGCAAGTAATTCACCTATGTAAAGTCAAGAAAAAGATGATTTCTCTTATTTTACATTGCATGATAATGTAGAAATCGTTGAAGATAATAAGAGGCAACTCACTTCAGCATGTGTAAATATAGAGCTGCAAACAGAAGATGTATGGAAGTGCTTCTTTGATGGTATTTACTCGAAGGAGGGCACAGTTGCTGGTTTGTTGTTGATTACCCCTAGAGGTAACATGATGCCATTTTCTTTTAAATTAGAATTTGAAGAAACTAACAACGTGGCAGAGTATGAATCCTTAATCATTTCTCTTTAGACAACAAAACAAATGGGGGTTCAGTCCATCTCTGTTTTTGGAGATTCATAATTGATTATAAAGTAGATTAAAAATCACTATCAGGGAAAACACCCTAGACTCAGGGCATATAGAAATGAAGTTTGGGATCTAGTTCAGAATTTCTTTGAGGCTTCCAATATACAGTTCATTCCGAGAGATGGGAACAAGTTAGCAGACTCATTGATTGTTGCAACCAGCACTTTCATACCTCCTATGAATCCAAAACTGAGGTATGAGGTTGAAATCAAGTATATATTGTCTATTCCAGATAACATAAAGCACTGGCAAGTTTTTGAGGATGACCAACAAATCAAGGAGTCCTTAACGATGATTGAAGACTTTCAAGGAACTGAAATTGATGAAGATGGGGATGAAGTAACAAAAAATGCAGAAACGGGTGATTATAAAAAGTCCATAGCTAATCAAAAGATCATTCAATTGAAGGATAATGTTTTGCCTAGAGTGCTTGTCCCTCTTGAAAGACTCTTTAGTTCTAATGATGTAGCAGTTGGTTCAGAAAAAGTTTCTCATGATGAACAGGTCAAAGATTGCAGCATTGGGACCCAGAAGGAGCCCAAGCTAGTCAAATTGTTTAAGGGAGTTCCATTTAATTATAAAGAAATGCATATTGAGCTTTTTAAGAAATACACTAATGTTTTTGCTTAGTCATATGATGATCTCAAAACATACAATGTGAACATAATTTAGCACAAGATTCCACTGAAAGAAGGGATTAATAAGAAAAAACTCAGGCAGATCGATCCTTTGCTTTTGCCATTAATTGAAAAAGAAGTTAAGAAGCTTTTGGATGCCAAGATAATAGTTCCACTCTTATAATTTGATTTGGTGGCCAATTTAGTACCGATAAGGAAGAAAAATGGTGAAATAAGGTTATGTGTGGATTTTAGGAATTTGAACTGTTATCACAAAACCCAACCCTGATGGGCTGCTAATCAGGTAGACCTTGTTTAACTGTTTGAAACCAACTTTTGGCTGAGGCTTAGCCTCCTCAACCTGAGAGGGCTCTCTCACTGGGTTAAAGATTTTGATAAAGATTAGATGCCTAACTCTATTAAACAAGTGAAGAAATATGAATGGTTGAACATGATCAGTAAACATCCATTGGGCTTATGGAGTCAATAAATGCTTCAGTATGACAATAATATTAACTTTGCATGGAAGTCAGGGCATCTAGAGTTCAACATATCAGTAACACATCAGAAATATGTAGGAATACACCGTCTACAAATACATGAAGGAAGTTAGAGCATAGCCAATGAGTTCTAAGTAATCATGCATTCATACTACTGCAAGAAATGAAATGAAGACAACCATAGGACAATTTAAACATTGAACTCTTTCTGAATCTTGAGGAGCAAAGCCAAATCACTGTATTACATTAAAACACAGTCTTACATAAAAGCACAGTATCAATTTTCTTTGAAAATTTTCCAACCCTTGATACATTAGATCTTCTCCCATATATAGAGTTCATTACATGACTTATATTCCTTCCTCCAGCATGAGGGGAATTCGAATTCCTCCTAATATGACACCTATTGACACTTAAAACTAACTATTAAATGTAACTAACTGTTAACTAGCAATGCTAGTGACCTAATACAACTAGGAGTGTAACTCCTTATTATGATTACAACAACCTTATCTAAACATTGAAAGAATTCTTGGATAGCTGCAACCTCATGAAGTCAAATTTGATGAAGCCTCCCACGTTGTCACCTTATTGTTGATGACAAACCCTAGAAATTAGGGAACATGTTTCCCTGTTTTTAGGTTTAGGATCTTTGAAAAATAGCACGTTGGACAGAGCATTTACCTTCTCATCCATGACATATTTTACGAAACTGAAGAAGGTTTTTGTATTCCATGATGTCTAGAACAAAAAACTCGCTTGGTTTTTTTAAAACACTGTTCCAACTGTCCAGAATCTGTCCTTGAAAAACACGTGTAAAACAAGAAAAATCTGTTTGTGAAAAGCCGCACCTACAGCAGTTTCGTAGCTCAATTTTAACCATAAATTTATCCCACCTCATAACGAATTTGAAGAAACTGAAATATTTTTTTATTTCAGTATGTTAGGAATGAAATCCTCTTTCACTTTTCAGAGATGAGTTTTCAATTGCTCAGGAATCCCCTTGGAAGTTGACTGCTAAAAACAAGGAGACATCTTTATGCTTGTCTTCGAATCCTTTTGCTGACCATGTTGTCTCTTTTAATCACATGACATGCACTAAATTAACCATAGACCCTGCTCAAATACTCGTGCTAAGACAAAACCCCTTAGGTGCTGATTGAAACATGACAACTGTCCAAACTACGAAATGACTGCTGAGTTTGGAGTTACTATATGCTTCTCATTCTTTGAATTTTCCTTTGCTTAATATTCAAAACTTCTGAGGTGGCCCTTTTGTGTCTTCATCAGTAGCATACTTTCATAATGGTTCCCTTTTTCATTTCATAATTTATTTAGAAACAAAACTGCAGCTACAACAATTTCGTAGCGCGCTACGAAACTGCTGTGTGAATAAAAAAGACACAATTTTTTCTCAAAAATTATCCTTCTTTTGATTTCTTCACAGCTTCATCTTATGCCAATAGGCCACATATCTTTGACATAATTCATCCATAAACATCTTCAAAAAGGTAATGTTCTAACCAAAATTGTGTTAAGGCTCCAATCACTTACTGCCTGGTTCTTTTATGCTGAGACTGTCCTCTTGGTTTGCTGAACTGAATTTGCAGGTCCTCAATCTGTCTCTTCATCATCTGATTTTAGTTCTTAATTTACCATTGATCCTTCTGATATATATTGCCTTCTTTATTGCAGGGATAGTCCAAGTGAAATATTGAGCATGACTATCAACTACTTCATGTCTTGGAACTTTTACATCTTTCCAAATGGCTTTTACTCTTTTGAAATTGGCTTTTTCAGCTGCATGTTTCCTTGCCCTTTTCTTAAGTTGAGAAATCTCAAAATTGGCAGACTTCAATTTCATTTTGACCTCCTCAAAGCTATATTATTCTTCTTGAGTACCATCTGCATTGTTTCTGTCATCTTTGTGTATTCGTGATGGTTGCACTAGTGGAACCACAGGCTCTTCAAGGAACTTTGATATCTCTGTTGTCTCACTTTCCTCTGGCTCTGCCTCTTGTAACCTTCTTAAATGCCTAGTCACAGGCCTTCTTGGCTTGAAAAAAAACTCTGAGAGCTAGTCATCAAATTGGATTTTCTTAGAATATTTAACTCTTTCTGTTTTGTTCTTACCTACTTCAAATAAATCTGTTTGGACCAGAGGGGACTCTTCTATATTGATAGCCTGGAGGAGATCGTTCAATCTTCCTTTTGAAGCTGGGCTTTCATCAGTAATCATTGTTTTCCCTTTTTCCTTGGCTAATTGACTTCTGGTTACTCGTCTTTTCTTCAAACATGTTTATGAAATCCCTGCAAGGAAACTTGAAGATAAACCTACACTGTATTGGTTTGAACACTGCTTCGCTTGAATTTGAAATTGATAATTGCCTCACTTGAGCTTTCAAAAGGTTCTGATGAGTGTCATCCTTAAGCTTTCCAATTGTCTTCTTATGCATGAAAGGAACACGGGAAAAACCAAGATTAACTCACCTCACCTTACTTTTGGAAATTTGAAAGAATGCGTACAAGACATCTAACGAATCTAATGATGAGAATGAATGGCTGCATGTGATAGGCATGGTTCAAGGACTGACACATGGTGATGAAATATTAACAGATTTTGATGGAAAATACAGCTAGACAAGATGTGGCACAAATCCCTGATTCTGTAGCGCAACTAGTGTAAATTATGTGTTTTGCGCTATGAAATCTCCTAGTTACAAATCCCTATTTTCGTAGCACACATAGTGTATTTTTATGAGTTTGCGCTACGAAAACTCCTAGTTGATTTAGTAGCGCATGTAATGTTTGAAACATCCTTAACACATGACACTTAAATGTGGGACCAACTGTAGGTAAAACAAGATTGTTGACCATATTTAACAAAGGGAACAAGACTCTATCCTATGTTTTAGACTCCTTAAATAAAACAATAGAAATGACTTGACCAAGACTAACTTACAACTTTGAAACCATACAAGTTGTCCAATTTTTTTTGAAATTTTTTCAGTGATAACATGAACAAAGCCTCCTTAAAGGATAACTATCAATTACCTAAAATGGACCATGTGTTGGAAAAGGTAACTGGATCATTTAGAATGTCAATGGTTGATGATTTCTCTAGGTATAATCAGGTGGTTTTTGATAAGGAGGATCAAAAGAAGACTGCATTTACAACCCTTTGGGGAACCTTCATGTATGCTCGGATGCCCTTGGGGCCGATGAATGCAGGTTCAACGTTCTAGAGAGCTATGGATATTGTATTTGTGGGTGATAAGTTTGTGGTGATATACTTTGATGATATCATTGTCTTCTCCAAGTCAGATGAGGAGCATTTGGAACAACTGAAAAAGACTTTTGAGAAGTGCAGGAAATATGGACTATCTTTGAATCCTAAGAAGTTTGTTTTTGCTCTAGAAGAAGGAAAGTTGTTGGGACACATTGTTTCAAGAGAGGGAGTAAAAATAGATCTAGCAAAAGAGTATAGGGAGTACAAAAGATACCTCTACCCAGAAGTAAGAAATATATTCAAAAAAAATTGGGGAAAATAAATTTTCTAAGGAGATTTGTGTCAAACTATGCTGAAATTGTGAAAGAGATTACTAATATGCTGAAAAAGGAAAATTAACTACATTGAACCAAAGAGGCTAAAGAGTCATTTTCAATAATCAAAGAAGAACTACAAGCAGTTCCAGTTTTTATTAGTCCTGAATATCAAAATCCCTTTCAAAAATTCTCATTTGCATCACCTAGTTCAATAGTTGTTGTTCTACTACAGAGAAATGATGAAGGTAAAGAGAAGTCAATTTCTTTCTTTAGTAAGGTACTCTATGATGCTAAATTCAAATGCAATATTCTTGAAAAGCAGGTGTATGCCTTAGTAAAGGCCCTAAAATATTTTAGGACTTATGTGTTATAATCACAAATTATTTCTTATGTGACAAATGCTGCAATGAAGGATTTCCTAGTCCAGAGTGATGTGGAGGGTAAAAGAGGAAAATGGATAGCTAAGATCCAAGAATATGACCTAGATGTAAATCCAACCAAACTAGTGAAAGGACAGGGGTTGGAAAAGATGTTGGCTGAGTCAAATTTTCAGGCTTTAGGAATTAATTTACTAACACCTATAAATGAATAACAAGTAAAGAAAATGAAGATAAGTTAAAGCTAGGTATGAAGATCCGATACAAATTTCTATGTTCAAATTGGTATAAGCACATAGTTCACTATTTATGTTTTCTTTCTTGCCCTCATTCATTAGATAGAGCAAGATATAGAGCATTAAAAATCAAGGCACAACCATATGTGATTATAGAGGGTAGGTTGTATTAGAAAGATCCTGCCAGAATTTTGTTGTTATGTTTGACAAAAAATGAGTCTATACAAATAATTAAGGATTATCATGAAAGGTTGTGTGGGGGCAATTACAGTTGGAAGGTCACTGCACATAAAATTCCCCATACACACTTTTATTGGCCAAACTTATTTAGTGATATATATAGGTTTGTCAAAGGCTATCAAAAGCGTCAGTTTTTCACTGAGAAGAAGAAGTTGGCCCCTTTTCCATTGATTCCAGTATTCATAGAAGAACCATTCAGACAATGGGGGATAGACTTTGTTGCATAAATTAATCCCCCTTCAAGTGGATAGTGTAAATGGATTCTTACACCAACTGATTATTTCACCAAGAGGGTAGAAGTTATACCTACTAGAACGGAAAATGACCAAGTGGTGATGAAGTTTTTAGAAGAAAACATTTTCAGTAGATTTGGTTGCCCTGTTAAAATCATAACTGATAATGCTCAAGTGTCCAGTTTAGTTAGATTTGTTTCTTTTTGTTATAAATATAATGTTATTCTATCTCATTCAATAGCTTATCACCGTGAAGAGAATGGATTGGCTGAATCCACCAACAAAACATTGGTGAAAATTGTAAAAAAGACCATTGTAGAGAATCAAAAGGACTGTGATTCAAAATTGAAGTTTTCTCTCTAGGCTATCTGAGTCACTACAAAAAGGTCTACAAGTAAATCACCTTTTGAGTTAATGTATGGAAGGCAGGCTTTGTTTCCTAGTCAACTTGTCAAGCCTATGATTGCAATGATTCAGGAAGCAAAGGAAGAACCCAATGCTTTAGTGAGAAGGATGCATAAGGTAATGGAGTTGAATGAAAGAAAAGATAAGGTGAGAGATAATTTGATTATGTATCAATAAAAAATGAAGGTTATTTTTGACAAAAAAGTTAAATAAATTGGTTTTAAAGCTAGAGACCTGGTGCTAAGGTGGGATACCAGGAGAGAAGACCAGGGAAAACATGGGAAGTTTGACCCTCTCTGGTATGGGCCATTCAGGATTACATAGGTAAGGGAAAACAAGACATTTCTGTTCAAGAACCTTGATGGTAAAACTTTACAACTTCCTGTCAATGGGAAGTACCTCAAACATTATTTCCAGTTCTGAGTCACGTACACCTTGTCATTGTAAATATCAGAGTGAATTCATTGTATATTTTCCATAGAATTGAATTTGGTGAAGCAATACATGACTCCATGGCCAAGATGAAGGCACTGATCTACAGTTCTTAGTGCTTTTGCAACAAAAGCACTATCCCAAGGTGGAAACAGGTGTTGTGGCTTACTCTGTCATTTTAGTTTTTTAATGTTATTCAAAATCCAAAAAATGAAATTTCATGTATAAGTTTTAAAAAAACAAAGGAAAATTTATAAAAAAAAAAATTGAAATATTATTTTAAATGACACTAATGGTGGCATTGAAGGCATTAAGAATGTGGGCCCAAACCATCTACTAAAGCCCAAGCATTTACACGAAGCATGATCAAATGTTGGAAAATAAAATAGATTAAGCACAATACAGGGGTTTGACCTTGATCAGCATCTCGTACACGACCTACCCCCGCATTAGGCCACCTCTTGTCGTCCTGCTCCACCTCCCGTCTGCCACTTCATCCTCCACCCTCATTCATTTATGTCCAACTCACCCACCGTACCTCATCACCTCATCCCTATCACTTCATTAATTCGTTACCTTTCCCTCCATTTTCCTTTCATTTATAAATAAAAAAAGGGGAAATAAACCATGTTGTATTAATCACTAGCTCTTGCTACAAGTAGCTCCAACACATAAACTCTCACCTCAAGTTCAGCATTCCAAGTCCGCAACTATCATTTTCAGACATCATGGCCAAACAAGTAAGTTCCTCTTCTATCATCCATACCCACTAATGGATGTAGAACATGATATTTCTGATACCTTATACACAATTAAGCATCTTCCCTATATCAAGGCATTATTTTGAATCAAAAGAAGTCCCCTGTATTTATGCCAATGGTTAGGTTAGGTGTCCTAGTAGCATTTTTCCCAAAAAAAAACTTGTTTCCAGAATTCATTTAGTGGTTAGCATCATCTATGTACTCTAAGTTGTGTTTTGTGAAGAATCAGTTAGGAGAAAGTGTCTTCTAGGTAACCTCTCAGTTAATTCACCAAGCTTTCAAATACCATGTCTCTAGAACTTATGTCACTTTTACTGAAGAGCCTTTCATCTCATATCATGACAACCTACTGTCCTAGGAATCCTCTTATGCTTTATCCTTCAGAGCTCCCAAACCTAGACAGTTCTCCCTAGGTGAAAAATTATTTTCTTTAGATATCTTTGCAACAAATATAAGACCAATTTTGCAGGTCATTTCTAAAATTCTCGAAAGAGAAGACTCCAGACAGGTTGATAAAGTAGTTTTCGGATTTTTCACTATGATGATGAAGCCATAAGTGGTATTATATATTCCCATCATTTTGGGTGGACACCATTAATACTCAATTCATGACTCTGTCACTTACTGGTTCATTTAAATTGCCTTCAATTGTCACTTATTTGTTCTTGTACTAGAATGTTGAGCATGTTCCAAATGTGGGGTTAAACATTGTAGACATAAATAAAAAGAAATAGCTAGTGGTGTTCTAGACAAACCTGGTGAGGGGTGATCCAGAATATGGCAGCCTGTTTCAATTTACTTCTTTATTTCTTCCAGTGGCCTACAAGATTTTGAATGGGACCTTGTCACCAACATTTCTTCCCAAAGCTCAAGAATTTATTCAATTGAGCAAAGATGTAAGATGTGGAGACTAGTTTATATTTGAAGAGCATGTAGAAAATAGGCTTTATGGCATCTTAGTCAAACCATATAGATTACCAAAATTTGTGCCAATGTGATTCTTTGCTCTTGAATTTATTATACAAAGCCTAAATGTGGATCAGGTTCATTTTGTCCCAATGAAAAAGGGTTATCTCTTTAAGTAGCCCAGAACAGTGGGACCCTTTATTGTGAACACAAGACAGGCTGCCGAAGAGGTTGAGAAATTATTGGGTGATATGTGTCTTTCGCAGGTTGTTGAATAGGCTTATGATCCTCATCAGATCAGTTCTAAAAGAAGGATAGAGAATGGATATTCGGCTTTCGTACATTATTTACGAGAAAACTAGTACCCATTCAGAGCTACTAGTCCCACTAAGCTGGGTAGCTATCTTAGAAAAAAACAAACCAAATCAACTTGTGTTTTCCTTTATGAGAGATAGATGAGAGAGAAGTAGAGAGTACCAGCCTCAGTCTTTCGCTTGGCTCCTTGCTTGTTTCCTCTCTCCCTTGATAGAGATTTCGCTACTCCTTTCTCACTTGTCCCGCTTCAAAGAACACCTATAGAGTCAAAGCAGCGAAATACCATCAAAGCATAGAGATCTATAACCATAAACAATATAGGATCAGATGTACATTAACCATATAAATGCATACACATACACAAGATTCAAAATATACAAGTATATGGAGGGAAACACAAATAGCTTTATTGATAGAAGTAGTAGAAGAGAGGATTACAACCCATCTATCTGATCCAGCACCATCCTCCCAGCATGAAATCCCTCTTCACCTCATGAAAAGACTAGATCACCCAACAATACAATGCTTTACAGATAAACCAACATCACTTCCTTACAAAATACAAAATTCCAACCCTTGGATCTCTAGGATGAGGGATCCATATATAGATATTTGCATGGGGTGAGTCAACTTCTAGGATTTTGATTAGTATCATTTCACTGATATTCCATGGTTCCACTTGGATATTTCATGATCTCTTACTCATCTCTGGGCGAATTCAGAGAGGCAAGTGTCATATGAGCAGTTTCTAGAAGATTCTCTGGGTTTCCACCTAGAAAACTGCCTCTACCATTTGTCTTCTCTCACTCATCGCACCCTAAAGAATGGATTTTCAATATGCATCACACCCTTTATGTGTAACAAGTGAGATGCATCGCACGCTCAGCATGGAGCAGTCTGTATGGTCCATTTTTTCTCAGTTCTGAGCAGTTTTTCAAGGAGAACTTCTGGGAAATGATGTAATCAGTTGACCTTATTCTTTTAGGGTATGAAGCAACACTTTTAGGGGTTTAGAAGCCCTTGGTTTATGGACATATGTGATTGGGGTTACAGTGCCCAAATATGTCTATAATAGTTGCCCCCTAAAGCATGAGGTCGTAAATCTTCTGATGTTGGGTGAAATGCTTTATCATGAGGATCCGAGGTTCTTCGAACTAGAAGGTGACCTGTAATAAGATACAATAAAATACATCATTTTCATAATATTTTCATGATCTAGCTGAGACGGGCATTCCCATGCTTAGCTTTATAAATTCATTTTCATGTACATAGGACAGAAAATCATCTGTGTGGTAGACTGATGATTCTGGTAGAGCCATCATCCCTTAGCATGGATGATTGTCTGTGCAGCTATGGAGTACATTTGATGTCTTTATTTTCCCAAATATATCGCAGCTCGGATGGATGAAACTAGATCCGGGTTCTTCAAATTCGTTCAATCTTCATCCGAAGTACAAGTCGATCCATGTGAAAAGATGTTTTGATGTCAAACATGGAAAGGCATCACCTAATTACCAGCCAATGATGTAATCTATTAACAGGCATAAGAGGAATCATCGATAATGATAATGACCCTCAAGGTACTGTAGTACAATTCATGTGGTGTGAATACATGAGTCGATGTTGAACACCACATAAAATCTTTCGGTCGAAGGCCATTGATGTAAACATGTCGCCAAAAGTGAGAAACTTGTCATTGAGGCATGAAAGCTTCAAAGTATTGAAAGGGTTGTTCCTAAGTCAACGTCTTGGATAATCAGCTGATGTCAAAAAGAAGTGACCCATTGTAGGAGGGCCTTAATGAATCCCACATCTACGACACGAAACAGAGCAAATGATTTTGTGGAATTGAAAACGATCTAATGATACAAGGTTCATGATGGCGGTCATGAAAAATGGAGCGTGAACGTATTGCAGCGAATGAGGCATAAGCTAGGTTGATGAATTCTCTAAGCGACTTCTCTTGAACATATCGGAGACACTGAAATGGATTGGTAGCGTTAACCCCAAAATGGATGGTATGGAGGACCGACGGTGATATGGCCGATGAAAGGAATAACCCAACCCGACTCAATCATGGTGGTGGAGTGAAAGTGTCATGTTCAAGAGTGACCTACTAGCAATAAAGTTCATCAAATTTGCTTCCCAATTTTTCCCCAACCATTTCTGACCAGTGCCTCTTTATTTTTGTCAAGCTTGAGGAGGATAACATGTGCTTGTTCTATAATTTTCCCTTTGGGCAAAGCTATCACTATGTTTTAGCGAGCCTAGCGACAGTGAAACTCGCTCGTCCGTATGGACAAGTTTGTCGCTATTGTTTTAATGAGTTTAATGACAAAGATAACTTGGTCCTTTACAGTTTTAGAGAATCTGAAAAGAGACAGAAAGGAAACTCCAATAATCTTTTTTCGTAGTATGATCCCTTAAGTCCGAAAAAGTATAAAATAATATGAAAGGGATGACTTTTATGATCACTTTAATGAGCCGAACAAGACAAGCGCTCGATCTTTTTTTGTAATGATCCCTCAGGTCCAAAAAGATTAAATTATAGAGGAGGGATGGCACTTCCAATCACTTTAACGAGCTGGCGAGGCCAATTGCTCGGGAATATTTTTATATTTTACGAGTCTAAAAAGAGCTTAAAAGAGACTCGTTGCTTCCAAACACTTTAACGAGTTGGAATGCTTGACAATATTTTCATATTTAAGGAGTCTGAAAAGGGTTTAAAGAAGACTCGTTTTTGAGGATCGAGTGATATTTCCGGGTAGCAACTGGTTCCAGGTAAGTTTGGAACTTTTCAATCACAGTAGTGTAAAGAAGGTGGCTAACAGAATCAATTGTCACAACTGTTCCTCAAAAGGGTAAACAATCAATTTGAGGCATATGATCGGCTAAAAAGTGGGGGTGATGGTAAGAACACGACCAAGGCTTAAAATCTGATAGCAATGCGATCAAAAAGGTTATTTACCAAAGGATGGGTTTATTTTTTGATGATCTTGAACTCTAGGGGAACATATGCTCATTGCTAGGTTTATTTTTTAACGAGCTTGAACGTTGCGTAAACCTACTCGTGCCAATTGTATAATAAGGATGTCTCTCATTGGTAGGTTCATTTTTTAGGGAGCTTGCCCCATGCGAAAATTTGCTTTGGAGCCTTTTGTATGCAAGCTAGGAATGACCAATTACTATCCTAGGGGTTAAAGAACTACTGAGGTTAGGTAGGATAGTTTCGTGGAAACATCTTCTTTACTTTACCATCACCATCGGTCCTGGCAAAGGTGAATGGTTGACCATACCAGTCACCTAACTGAAGCAGTTGAAGTTAGTAAAAACTACGGGGTTATAGTTATGTTGGTTGCTTTTCACTTGCATAAAAAAGGTTTGCATGCCCCCAGGTATAAAGAAAAGTAGAGTTTCCAGATTACCATATGGAAGTTCTTGCATTAAAGCAAGGTTGTTTTGCCTACATTGCAGACAAAACACTTCCTTGGCTTTGTCCATCAAAATAGACAAAGGTGAAAGGGCTGAATTCACTTCCAATCACATAACCTTTGGCAAGGAAGTATTTTTAAAACTAATCCCATTTTCCTAAACGGACAGGTGTGTCAGATTGGTCATATATCCTACGAGGAAACATAACTTATATATGAGGTTATCCTGCCAAAACAGGCCAAGGAACATGCCCCCTGGGTTTCGTCACATTCACCGAATCACTCACGATCATCAGGTGGATGGAATGGAGGTTGATGAGACATTCCTTGTGCAAAAAGACCAGTTAGGGATGACATTTGGCTAGTAGCCATGTTTGAACTGGGGAATGAAAGCTGGTCAATGAGCTGGACCATTCTGCCTTCATACGGGAAACACATCACTCGAAAAAGTGAGGAAACAATAGCTCCCATGCTATAAATGTAGTCATGCCCAAGGAGT
Organism: Pinus taeda; assembly: GCA_000404065.3. Lineage (NCBI taxonomy): Eukaryota > Viridiplantae > Streptophyta > Pinopsida > Pinales > Pinaceae > Pinus > Pinus taeda. Next base: position 52,631 of record APFE031083330.1, read on the forward strand.
ATATTGTATTCTAGAGGTCCTTGGACTACCATCACGTTTAGATGAATGGTTTTCCTTCTCAAAATTATAGGAAAATTTGGAAGGATTCCTAATGGTCGACTAGTTCCTTTATTGAAGCCTGACAGATTTCAAATCTCAGGCAGAAGCGATGGAAAACCAAGCGCTTTACAAGTAGTTGTGGAAAGGATACTCATGGAAGCCCCTTCATCTATGATAGTGCCAGCCATGATCATTCTGTAAGCTTGTACTATGATCTGGAATGGAACATTAGATGGTAGGCGGGGTCTCACTAGTAAATTCAAATCAAAGGAAATGACTAGATTGCTTGGAGGAGGGACCGAATAAATAGTCGAATGAATCTCTTGAACTGAGGAACTTCCTTCCTACGGTAAAGGAACGGGTAGATTTCCCCCATGTTCATCAGATTCTGTGTTAACAAAAATAATTTGAACGGTGTCGTTCTCATTCTCTTTAGTGACTGTATCATCTGAAGATGGACCTTCTGAAGACAAGACTGGGTCGACTGCCATCTCGACCTATTGACTTTGGTCTGGTGTGGACTCAGAGGGTTTATCTTCAATGATAGGCATTTCCACTGACAATAGAGGTTTTTCAGTCAAATTTTCAACTAGTGATGGACTTGGCAAGAGTTTCTTGTATCTAGGAAGAAGTCACTGCAGTGAAGCAGGACAGTTATCCAAGACTCTTTTAGCTTCGTCCAAGAAAGGACAATGGTGGAGGGCATGATTACCTTCACACATCCTATAAGGAAATTTAGATCTTCCTTTCTGTCCATTGACTTCATTTTCACTAGTTTATGGTGTACTCTCAACATGATCGACAGAGGTTGAAGACACCAGATTGTGCAAGCGAGGAGACCAATCCCTTAAGATCCGAGGAATGCAAGGACAACCTCGATGATAGTGGTCCCCTTTGCAAATGACACATGGAGATTTAGGTCTGGATGGTGCAGCGTGTGGATTTTCTCCAAATTATGTATGGTTTCCCCCTTTCGTTGTTGGCCTCTTCTTCTTCTTCTCCTTCCCTTTCTTCTTCTTCTCAGTAACTTGGTTTTTAGTGTTACTAGCTTCACCAAGCGAAGAGGAAGAAGGAGAGGGAGAAAAAAACGAAGTAGAAGGTTGGGGGAAAACTTTAGTATCATCTGGTTACTGATTTGATTGCTCAGGAATTACGGTGTTTTGAATGATAGAGGTTGAGAAAAGCCATACTAGCAGGCCAATTGTCAAACTTGGAAGGGACAATGTAGCCATGTAAGGGGCACCAATATCTCCCCAAGAAGAGAAAGGACTAGGATTCCCCCCAAGGGGAAATCCTTGATTGGTGGACTCCATTTTCTCAACCTAAGACCAACAAGGGAACAGTGATGATATTACGATTAAAATAAATTTCATGACGCTTTGACACAACTTGCTTTTTCAATTTTTAAGAGTTGAGAAAAAGCTAAAGATGACTCTAGTCGCCTTTGATTTTTAATGAGCCTGAAATGACAAGTGCTCAGATGGACCTTTTCTTTTAAGGAGTCTAAAAAGGAATGAAAGTGACTACTTTGGAAGTCTAGGCAGAGGGATTACCAAACCAATCGCAAAACTGCAATATACTTTTAAGTACGATAGTCAATCTTCCCAAATGTTGTGTTCAATGCATTGTGATCGATAGGGAAATAGACATGGATTCCTAAGGATAAAGGATATAGCCTATTGTGGTCTCCCAATATATACTCAATGGTACGTGGGAGAACAAGTCCGTACCCAACAATACAATGCTTTACAGAGAAACCAACAACACTTCCTTACAAAATACAAAATCCCAGCCCCTGGATCTCTAGGATGAGGGATCCATATATAGATATTTACAGGGGGGTGAGTGAGCTTACGGGATTTTGATTAGTGCCATTTCACTGATGGTTCTTGGTTCCACTTGGAGATTTCATGATCTCTTACTCATCCCTAGGTGAATTCAGAGAGGCAAGTGTCATATGAGCAATTTCTAGAAGATCCTCTGGGTTTCCATCTAGCAAACTACCTCTGCCATTTGTCTGCTCTCACTAATCACACCCTATAGAGGGGATTTTCAGTATGCATCGCACCCTTTATGTGTAACAGGTGAGATGCATCACACCCTTAGCATGGAGCAGTCTGTATGGTCCAGTTTTGACTAGTTCTGAGTAGTTTTTCATGGAGAACTTCTAGGAAATGATGTAATCAGTTGACCTTGTTCCTTTAGGGCATGAAACAACACTTTTAGGGGTTTATAATCCCTTGGTTTATGGACATATGTGATTGGGGTTGCAGTGCCCAAATATGTTTATAACATACATGAAAATAGGCCAGAGGTTGAGAAAATGGAAAATGGAGGTCCACAGAACACCAAAGGAGCAGAGCTTGAAACCCCAAGTATTTCATAAAACGGTTCAAAACGACCTAGAGAGGAAATTGTTTATCTTGATGAAGAAGAGTCAGAAACAACAAAGAGGACTAACTATTGGATGCAATCTCTTCAACACAACCTAGTTTAGTAATCCAATTAGGACAAACAAAGGGTGCACCATCTTCTCCATCCTCTAATGAGCTTGTTCATGAGAAAGTTCCTCTTATTCAAAGCATGTTTGCCCAAATAGCTGAGAGAAACCAAAAAATAAAGTTGAAAATGGAGGCTCGGGCTGAGTCTCAAATCATTTTCGAGCAAACCAGGTTATTGTGTGCTATGGATTTATAAAAGTGCGAGCTTAAAATTGCACTCTCTCATCCCACAAAGATGTTAGTTGGATCCTCTAGTAGCTTTAAAGCTGCCAATTTGACAGTTGGTACTGAAAAACTCCCCATGCTTGACAAAATCAATTTGCACATTTAGACTGGGATATTGATTGTCAATAATTTACATAAGACCAATGCAGCTACTATTAAAGTAGAGAAAATGTTACACAAAGTGATCAAGCAATTGAAGTTGGAGAAAGCCAATTCCATAGCTCTAAATGCTCAGGTGGATGAACTAAAGAAGATTATTGTGAAGACAGTATTCAATCCTAATGATCAACTTGCAATACAAAAATGATTGCAATCTACTAAGTCTGAGATTAGAATCTTGAGAAAGAAGTTGAATCTCCCTACAGGTGAGCACCCTATTGCTGCAGGGATAACTGAAGTTGAAAATGAAAAGGGGAAGCTTTTACAGGATTAACTGCTGAAAACTGAAGAGGTTTCTTTGCATAAGGAATCATTGGCCAAGCTACAGAAACAACTAGATACTCATGCCTGCACAGTAGTGATGCCAGCCAATACAGAGGATTCAATGGCACAGGTGATGTAGCTGGGTATAGAATTAAATATGGTTGAGCATTATTTGAAAAACGCATAGAGGGATATGGAGACAGTTTGTAAACTCTTCAACTTGAGTGAAGAGGAAGCTAGAATGGAGAAGGAAAACACTAAGAAATACAAGGAAGACTTCCAAAGGGCTGAATAGGTGATTAAAAGGTTAAAAGAGAGAATTAAAGGTAATATCTCTTTAATCCAAGCTAGGGAAATTCTCTGGGATGAAATTATTGAATTCATGAGGAACATTTGGGAATTCCTTGTCATTGTGTCTGCTGAGAAAACAATTGTTAGGGACATGGAAAGTTTGGTTATGCAAGATAAGAAATTTTTTTTAGAGAGATCGAAGTTTGCAAAAAGAATGATAGATTTTATTAACTCTAAGTTTGATGCAGAGCTAAAGGAACATGACCTTATGGACAGAACATTGTGTGGAATGGATTTCAATAAGATGTTTATCAAATATGTCTACAGAAAAAATGTTGAGAAGAAGATGAATGAAATAAAAGAAGCAGTTTCTAGGTTCAATATCCTATTTGATAAAATAGTTAGAGTTGGGCTCCCCTCTTGCTAGGATTTATAAGAAAATTTTCTTCCATGGGAATCATATGAGACTTTTCTAGTGGAAGCAAAAAGTAATATTGATAGCACCAATGAGAAGACAATAGTACTGAAAGGAGAAACTATTGTGAATTATCTAAATAAGGATTTTAAACTTTTGTGGATGGTAAAGACTTTGTTTACAGACAAGCCTACTTATAGTAGGTTCACAGTGTTCAGAATAGCACTCAAAAAATTGGAAAAAGCAACAAAGCCAAATGTACCATTGTGGATAAGATGCAAAAAGTGGATGATAGAATAGACAAAAGATTCATCAGCAGGGCCATCAACTCAAACCAACAATCCGAATAGTGACTGGCAACAATCAATCATAATTTGATTTGATTTCATTTTATGTTTTTTTATTTTCTAAGAAAAGTCAGGTGTCTTGTACCCTCCAATGTAATATTTTAAAATGACTTTTACTTAAGGCAATTAGAAAGTAGTTAAGTATTTGGACAGTTTCTTTGTAGTTATCAACTATCCCATAATGTATAAAAGGAGGAAAATCAAATAAAAAGGGTATGAGCCTTGGGAATCTAAAGACTACACAATTTTGTACTTGATGAATTGATGATTAATGAATGAATCGGCAGTTTTCCATACGGTGATGAGTATGATTTGTAATCTCTCTGTTATGTGACATTTTATCTCTCTCTCTTTGAATATGGTAATGAAGCTGCTGGTCTTTGTTTACTTCTGTGAATAAATTTAAATTTCCTTAAAATAGCACTCCCATGTTTAAAGCTCCTTTCTTTGTATTTCCTCTAAATTAAAGATAATAGTTTATGTTAAATACAACATATTGTCTTTAATCTTCCTAAGTATTCTTCACACAACATTTGTATTCAGCATCACATGGAATCTTGAAATTTGCATGTCACCTATATGTCAAGGGTTTTAAAAATAATGCTCTTCATACTCCTCAAGATAAATACACTTTATAGAAATGAGTGACATGCATAATCAAACTTTAATGTCTTAGGCACAATTTCTCCACAGTAAGAAATTGTTTTCCTAAGGGACAATAGGCACACTCATCGAGGCAAATTAAAGAACCAATTCTAACTCAAGCTAGACATGTACTTTGATGATTTGACGCACATAGCCACTAGTGCAGACTTGGAGATCAGTGCTGACACTATTCATATGTATGTTTTTGGTCTAGGTACACTCAAGACTATGATGTGCATGTTACCATACAAGTTTGACAGAGGTTCCAAATCAGTGTACCCAGATGCAATGGAGGCAAAATTTCTCGTTCAGAAGGATGCTACCATAGATCACATAGACACCATAAGAGACTACCAAGCTTGGAATTAGTTTTCCAACATCAATCATCGCAAGGATGTCAAAGAGTTAGTCTTCCCATAGTTGTCTGAGTCTTAGTGATGTCTTGCATGGCTTACTCAAGCCTCTTTTTGTGTCACATGGGTACATGTTCAGATTGTAATGTAAACTTGTTGTAACAATGAAAGACCAAGTGTCGATAGTAGAATGTAACAATCATGTAGTAGTTGAAGAGTCATGAGGGTAGGTGAAGAGTCACAAAGGGGGAATGTCAAGGGTCACCCCACCCTTTGCTATTTATAGAACCTCATAACTCATTATATAGGAGTTTTGGAGCCAATATTCCTATAGGTGTAACTTACAGAAAGCTAGGAGTGTATTGTAACGAGCCTTAGCTTCTCCACAGTGCAGAGTTAGTACATCTCTTTGGAGGAGTAGGCGGTAGTGATTGTAATTTTCCACTATCGGGGTTAGCATAAGTATTGGTTGTATGTATGATTGGATCTTTCACTTTGTTAATATAACAGAGCCATCACGTTTCATGCATATGTTATTATTGTAGTTCGACTATCCTAGTTATTTTAATGATATATGTAGTTGTTATTTATGCATGTATGTATGGACTATTCTGTATGTGTTTGTGTGAATCTTATTGAAATGTGGTGTTGATATATTCCATCACTTTGGATCATCATTTATCCTTCTTTCCATCTCATGATGTCTTTCTACTCATGTGTTCCCTTTCAAGCTATGTGCTATCACAGGTTTCTAAGTGGTGCACACACTTCCTCTTCCATGTGTTAGAGACTTTCATGCACTTTACTTTACTTGTTGCAAGGTAACACCCCTTGCTACCAACAAGGACATCTAACTTTCCTCAGTGAGTTACCGCAATCAAGGCAATACCATACTACCCACTTTTTGGACTCCTACATCAAACAGTCTGAGGTCTAGTTGGGAATTCTTACCGGGGAGATCCCCTTTCGTGTTGGCAGGTCTAGCACCATCAACGTTTATGGTGCTAGAAAGAGGGCTAGATGACAAGTTGAGTCCTCACATCCTATTTTTAATCTTCGCACATCTATCATGGATATCATTAGAGTCCACCCTCCATGATGTCTCTCTAATGCTCAACCCTCTAACATCACGAAGGAGTTTTATGATCTCTTGTCAGAATTTACGTATGATGGTGAAGGCAAAGTAGCTTGGCCTGAGCACTTACATGACTTCCTTGCATTCATGGAGGATGTAGAGGAGTTTGATGAAGTTGAGCTCAGCATGCTATTTTAACACACACTTCGTGAATCCCCGAAATGATGACCAGATGACAATCTGAGTCCTCACATTCTATTTTGAATCTTTACACCTCTGTCATGGATATCATTAAAGTCCACCCTCTGCAATGTCTCTCTAATACTTAACCCTTTAACATCACAAAGGAGTTTTATGATCTCTTGTCAAAATTCACTTACGATGGTGAAGGCAAAGTGACCTAGCCTGAGCACTTACATGACTTCCTTGCATTTGTGGAGGATGTAGAGTTTGATGAAGTTGAGGTCTACATGCTACTTCAACACACACTTCGTGAATCCCTGGAACGATGGTGCTGCAACCTACCTCATAATTCCATGCACTAATTTAAGCAATTATGTGATCTAATTGAATCTACTTTCCATCATTTTGATCCTGAGCCTCTTGACAAAAAATTGTTAAAACAACGGAAGACTCTGCATGAATTGCCTATGGATTTTTGGTAGCACTTCTATGTACTTAATTTTCAATCTCTGAAAAAACAAATGAAATTCTAGTATCTTTGGCATATATTTGAATATTGTCTTCACAAACCATTCTATCCCAAAATGAAGTTGAATTTCAAAACCTTCTCAACATACTTCAACAATGGAGCTGTGAAATCATAGGTGGACACAGTTGTTGTCACAAGTGACTGTCCGCCTTCCCCTCATCAAGCATCTCCACCATGGCAAAGTGATGTGGGAGAACATGCACACACGTATTTTCAACTTTCACATCCTCCCATCATCACAACTATTAATCTATGTGCAAAATTGGTTGGTAAGCCCATGGATTGTCACATGCATTTGTTACCTTAGCCTCTATCTTTGCGTTCTGCTGATCCTCCGAATTGCACTATCTTATGTTCTTTTGTTCCGAACTCTACACCTATTGGGAACGAGGATCAGGCCACCAATGGAGTTGGTGTTGAACAACCAACCTACTATGTCATTTATGATGAGTATGACTAGGAACTTGAACATCAACCCGTGGTGAAGGATGACCTATTTCTATCCACACCTCTTTCGCTTTTTCCAAACATCTTTGGTGATTCTATTATCTTTGATTTTCCTTGTGTAAATCCATCCACGGATACATCCACTATTTATCATTTGCAGAACACACCTAATATCAATCCATCATTCAACAAAGGAGAGGATAAATTCTTCATTGAAAACCTACTTGATTTTTCATCTCCTTTTTCCGGAAACACAGAGGGTGAACATTCTTTCTTCTCATCTACCCCTCTGTTTGATTTATCAGATCATGTGGATGCCAATGAACTTATTGATTATTATCATAGTTGTCTTGATATATTTACTCCTGTAGTTGATCATGATCCTGATTCTATCTATTTGTCAATGAAGTTGAAACCCCGTAGGATGTTGAGGCACTTCAACCCGATTTGATGGCTATGTCAAGCCCTCATTGTCTTGACATTGGTTTCGCTTAAGATCATGAAATTGTTGAAACATGCAAGGCTCCTCATCACTCATTTGTATGCATTGAAGATCAATCCAATGCATAGATTTCTCTTGCTCCACTCGAACCACATGATCCCATCGCTCATGCATTGGAGGAATTGTACATAACAAGCACACTTGCATGATGCAAGTTGTTTATGGTTCTCATGTTTGATTACATGTCACAGTTAAGAGAATGCATATGCTTAACATCTGCACCTAGTGTAGCACAACACCATGGCCAGTCCACAAAGTGCATGTCAAGCGCTTTCACTTTTTTCTATCAGAGTGTGTTTGTCTTCATTGTTATATCTTTCATGTTTGCTAGTTCGCCTAACTATGCTCTTCGCAAACCATGCCTTCACCAACATGGGTCAACCAATGCACCAGTGTCTCGATTGGCAATATCATTTCACGTGATTAGACCCATCCACCATTACCTTAGGAGTAAGAGTAGTGTTTTCTTTTGTCTTGTTTGATTGCATGCATGTTTTCTTTCCTGCTTGCTTTTCTTACTTGCTTTGCTTTCACATTTGCTTCTACTCTTTGTTTTTTTTGTTTTGTTTACTTGTTTATGTCCATAGGTTAGTTTCACATGAAACCATGCGCGACTCTTGAAACAAGGAAGGTAAAATACAAGAGGACTTGTGCAATTATCAATACTTGGTTATGTCTTGCCCTATCTCTTTATGTAGAACTTGCTGTCTTCACTCAATGATACACCAATTGAAAATATGTTTTTTTTTTAAGTGAACCTTGATGAAAACACAACTCTTGTGTGCGAACTAGTATCACCTATTCTAGTCGATTGTTTTTGGGTTAACCCTTGTAACCCCAGTCAAGTAGAGTAAGGTGAGGGGGAAAACCATAACAAGTATGTCAGGGGTATATGCATAATACTTCTCTGAAGGAGAAACCTCTTCTACTCTCAATAAGTCGAGATCACTCTTCTTCCTTTGAAATAAATAAGTGTTATCCACAGTTTTTGAAAAAATGAAAAAAAATATGAAAATGAGAAAATTTTGAAAAATGAATAAGAAGAAAGAAGAGAAAGGCTTCCTGCATAGAGAGTTGATGCAAGTAATTCCATCAGAGTACTAACCAGGATCGCCAGTAGTGGAGTGATTCTTGTGTTCTTGCATGACTCTTTCGGGGTACTATTGGGGCCTGTTGGCAGTGGAGCAACACCAGAGATGAAACTTAAACTCTAACTATCATATTACTTGTGTACCAATATTTCCCTCATCCCCAATCGAAATAACTGTGTTGAATTGGCTTGGAATGTGTGCTAACTGACCAAGAACATGGCACATGCTACATCTTCAAATCAAGATGGTGTGGAAACCATGATGATCTAAGAATCGAGCAATACTTTTGGAGGAGTTAAACTTTCTTTTTAAGAAACAAGGTCCTTTTAAAGAGATGAAGTTCTACTGGTGTGTCATCAAGTGTTGTAGTGGCTAAACCACCCTCCAAAATTTTTCCTTAGCTCTTTTTTGGAGCCTTCCTACCAACCATCCTTAGCAGCATGTCTTGCATTGTCCAAGTACAAATGCTTCAGTTGAGTTTCAGTGGCTTACCAACCTATACTTGTCAACCTGTTTGCCTCCTACCCATAGGCTAACATTCCAGAACTTGGTCAGTTTCTGGTTGTCATGTTCACTTGGAAAATTGTGCAATTCTAGAGGGGACCCAACCTTCTCTAGAAATTTTGCAATCCATCTGGGCTACCTGCTTCTCTCTAGAAATGTGCAAAACATCTAAACATCCTTTCCTTTGGAAACTACGTAATGCAACCGAACACTGGGATTCATCTCAAAAATTTTGCAATTCTGACTGACAACTTTTGCTTTAGCCCAGAAATTGTGCAATGCGTGAGGGAAAACTAGACATTCTAAGCCTAGAAACTGCACAAATGTCATCCCCATGCTTGCAGACTATTGCATGTTCTCACAGGTTGACCAGTTCCCTCCATGACTAAGCAATCTTAATTTGCATGCATGGGCTTCTTTTCTTGAAAAATAAAAAAGAAAAAAAGAAAAAAGCATCCCTTGATTTTAGGGATCCATATTTAGCAGATGGAGGTTACAGGAAAAATTCATTTTAGAAACCTCCCGCCAAGTGTCACTTTTTCTTAGATGTGTGGTATGCTCATCATAAGCCTCGATCTTATCAAACTTATTTATTTGACACTTTAGTTCTCATTCCTCACATCGATCTTATAGTTCTGACATCCCACTTCACATCTAGGAGCATTCATCTCATTCAGCTCATCTTTTTCCGGGTAAGTCTGATTTTCATGTTTTTTGCTTCTTTTCTATCGCTTTTTATATTTTGGTTTGTGTGAGTGTTGCTTCCATGGTTTTTTTGAACGCTTTCTTTCATTTTAATGCATGTTATCTTGTAGAATCACTCTTTCAAGTTTTTCATTGCATATCACTATTGTTGCATGCATGATATTGTTTCTACACTAACAGTCATCATTGCAGTGACTCGCTTCACACACATGCTAGTTTTCCCATTTCTAAATCCTGCATTCACTATATGAATGCATGATCATTCACTCTTGTTTGCAATCATCTTCACCATGCATTTATACTTTTCATGTTTTTGGTCGCCCATCGGCAGGTCTAGGCTTCCTTGGCCCAAACCTTGGCTTGCCCTACTGGAAATGCACATTTCTTAGCATCAACGGTCAACCTTCCCCCCAAAAATTGCACAAATCTTGCCCAACACTGGCATCTAGGCTTTCTCTATGCAATTCTAAGAGGCAACGCCTTGTTGGCCCCAAAAATTGCGCAAATGCAATTTGTTGGTTGCAATCACTGCTGACTGAAACTGTGCATTGCATAGTATCAACATTTATTCATCCCGCTAATAGTCCAGACTATGTTTTGTGTAGTTTTTACAGTCAATCTCCCAGCCTCCCGGTGAAAATTGTACAATATTCCCAGCGAGTCACCCGGGTATGTTGCATGTCAGGCCTCAAGTTGTTTTGGTTTTCAACTGATAGATTGCTTTCCATGAGTGTTGCTTTGTCTCTAGGTATCACAAGTGTTCATCCATCTCTCATTAGTACAAGTACAATGGCCTCCAAGAGAGCAGGGTCAAAGGACATCGTTGAGATCGCAACTGGAGATGTAGTTGAGCAAGTGTCTATGAACTTACCTATCTATGAAGAAACCAAGTTGTTCATAGAAAATTATATCAAGATAAAATGGTGGGACATAAATGATACATTCCCAAGCCCATTTGAGGAAAATTTGGAAGACCGCAAGGTCTATGTCAACGTTCACAAGTCTGCCTTGTACTATATTGCATGCAGGTATCCCGCATTTCCATGCACATACATGATCCACTCGATTATCTCGCATACTGATCCAGAGCCAATGGTATTGAGCAATGTCAGTGGAACACAACTTGCTACCTTCGGGGTGAAGGACTTTTATTATATGTATCACTTGCCACAACAGGTAATCACGTTGGATACACCCTTTAGCAGACCCAACAACACTGCAAACTCAAGAGATATCTTGAAGAGATGGGTGAAAGAGCTAGCAAATTTCAGGACAACACCCAACCAAGTTTACAAGATGAAGATACCATGGAAGGCATATCAGCTCTTGGTCATCTTTCCATGCTACTTATACCACCAAGAGAGAACAAAAACCTTCCAGCAGAGTTGGGTGATCGTGTTGGATCAACTAGCCAAGGAAGGAAGACCTTGCAACTGGTCTGACATGTTGCCGTTTAGGTTGAAGGAACAAGTAACAGAAGCCCAACATCTGCCCAAGGATCAACAAGTGAAGATGTACATGTCCGCTTACATACTAGATGCATTTTGTGTCTGTCAATAGTTCCCAAGCTTGGGTTGGGCATGGACACCTTTAGAAACCTCTATGCATACTTATTGTAAGTTGGTCTATGAATGCAGCTTCTGTGGAGTTATCATATAGCTATTAGACCACTTCGTCACCCCGGTGTCTAAGATAATATTTTAGTAGGATGCAACTTGCATTTCATAGGTAGCAATGTAGGCATTTATCGACATAGCAGATTGGTATGCCTCACCCTTTGGCACCTTCATATGGATATATAGTGTGTAGAAGGCATTGCATTTCTTACTAAAGTTTTCCATGGATAAGATTGTCATGCAAGAGGTGTCATATCACATCTCAACAAGGTTGTTAACAAGACTGCATAGGAAGAAGAAGGCACCTTGGCCTTCTCTTCCTTTGTAGATCATCTTGTATGAGATTCAAAATCTCAAGCATGTTGAAGCCAAGATTCAGGAATTCAAAGGATTCACCTTCGCCACCAGAAATTTAAATCCATATGACTCACATTTCATAGTGAAAGACCACTTTGTGAGAGTGCAACATCCTTGGATGCATGGGGCATGTCATTTTCCTGAGGAATACCCATGGAGATACTGCTATCACTTCTCAAGGCTCATTGAACCTGTCGTCTTACTTGTAGACTGGTTAGGAAAGTAGAAGGAAGAAGAATCTCAAAGAGAAACATCATCAAAAGAAGTAGAGGGTAGCAGACCTGCATATGACAAAGGCAAGAGAAAGGTTGTTGAGAGTGTGGGGGAATTGAAAAGCTATAAGTTCAAAGCATATCCACTTATGTTGAAAGTAGCTTTGGAGATTGAGGCTAAGAAGGGATAGCACAACAACAGAATAACGCAAAGGCAAAGAGAGAAGAAGAGGATGGAGGAAACATAAAAGGAGTTGCAGGAGTTGAATTGGAACCTCATGGAAGAACAAGAGTTGCGCAGAAGGGGCAGGAGCAACAGGAGGAAAAAAATACAAATATTGACGAAATTGTATCCATACACATTATAGACTCATCCGAGCAGCTGGCACAAAGAAGTTAGGGTGAGTAGTCGCAGGGGCAGGACCTTGCTCAAGAGATTGAATAGATTATAGAGTAGATGGACACAGACATGGTTCAGCCAAAGTTAGATTAGTATATTGACCTCATGCCTCAAATCTGAGAGGTCACCCCAACAACTTCACCAAATCCAAAAGTAGAGCAAGTCCCAAGTGGTCAATGAGACATAGAGATCCTTGAAGACAATTCAGAAATGGAGATGCACAACATAACTTTCAATGAATCACAACAATGATTTGTGCAATTGCGTAGAGTTCCCACTCTGGATGTCCATATATCTCCTCTGCAATTTAAGAACCAGTGTTCGTATCTGATGTGCACAAGAATCTAGCTGCATTAGCCGATGCTACCAAAGCATATGTCGAAGGAACTACCTCGAGTGTTAGATTCTTGATAGCTGAGAATGAGCACATGGCTAAGGAGTTATAACCAGCCAAGCAGGGAGGAGAATAGGTTACAACATTCGTCAAAGCAGAGTTGAGAAGAGAAATACTAGATGAAGTATCGTCTCTTGAGATAGTCATGCAAAAGTTGTACTCAAGATTTGTCACCATTCACAAGTAAGTTGTCCATCTCAATAATTAGCAACATCACTATGCTAGGTGAGCACACCTCCTGTCAGGTCTGCACATTGTTGTTGATCACATGAAAACATGGACAATGAGGTATAAAGGAGCCCCATTGCACTCATGAAAGATGATGAATCGAAAGGTGTTAGAGTTGAAGGCACACATCCAGAGTCAAATCCGGAACTATGAGGAACTTCTATAGCTCATCACCAATTTGAAGGCTTCACATGCACGGGTGTTTAGGAGCATGGATGTCATTGTGAGCACACATGCTATCCCATCCATTAGCACACTCACCGAGACAAAGTAAAAGAACCAAGTATGACTAGAGCTGTACAAGTACTTTGATGAGTTGATAAGCATTGCCACCAACGCAGACTTGGAGATCATTGCAGAAACTATTCATTAGTATGTTGCTGGTCCAGCTACACTCATGACTATGATGCACATGTTATCGGATGCAATGGAGGCAAGAGTTTTGTTTTAAAAGGATGTCACCTTAGAGCATGTGACACCATAACAGACTACCAAGCTTGGCATCAATTTTCCATTGTTGATCTTGCAAGGGTGTCAAAGATTCCCATAGTTTTCTAAGTCTTAGTGATGTCTTGCATGGCTTCCACAAGCCTATTTTTGTCTCACGTGGGTACATGTGCAGATCATAATGTAAACATGTTGTAACAATGAAAGACCAAATGTCAATAGTAGAATGTAACAATCATGTAGTAGTTCAAGAGTCATGAGGGTAGGTGAAGAGTCATAAAGGGGGAATGTAAACAGTCACCCCACCCTTTTCTATTTATTTAACCTCTTAACTCATTATATAGGAGTTTAGAAGCCAAGCTTCCAATAGGTGTAACTTACAGAAAGCTTGGAGTGTATTGTAATGATCCTTGGCTTCTCCACAGTGCAGAGCTAGTACATCTCTTTGAAGGAGCAGGTGGTAGTGACTGTAATTTTCCGTTTTTGGGACTAGTGGAAGTCTTGGTTGTATGTACGATTGGATCTTTCAATTTCTTAATATAATGGAGCCAACAAGTTTTATGCATATGTTGTTATTGTGGTTGACTATCCTGGTTACTTTAATGATAAATGTAGCTATTATTTACGCATGTATGTATGGACTATTCTGTACGTGTTTGTGTGAATCTTATTGAAATGTGTTGTTGATGTAATCCACCACTTTGGATCATCGACTATCTTGATTTCCATCTCCTGATGTCTTTCTACTCGTGTGTTCCCTTTCAAGTTGCATGTTATCACAAGTTTCTAAGGGGCGCACTCATTTCCCCTTCCATGTGGTAGAGCCTTTCATACACCTTCCTTGACTTGTTGCAAGGTCACACCCCTTGCTACCAACAAGGACATACTACTTACCTCTATGTTCAACTGTAGTCAATGCGATACTTTACTACCCATTGTTGGGACTCCTACACCAAACGATCTAAGGTCTAGTTGGGACTTCTTACCGAGGAGATCCCTTAGCATGGCGGGTCTAGCACTGTCAACACACGATGAAGACCTCATTCACTATTGAGGCTTCAAAGGAACCTATGGACACTAATGATTTTGATATCATCTTAATTTTTCAGACCTCTAAGGTCGTTTGGAAAATAGAGGATATTCCTCCTCTTGATGTATTCTACAGTCCTAAGCATAAGGCAGTGGTCAATAAACAAAGGAAAAGGAGAAGAACTGAACAAAGCCAGACTTTTGTCCCTGGTTATGCCTCCTTTCAAGTATTCTAGAAAGATGCCCAAGTCATGCCGGTTGAAGACCTAGGAATACTATCATAATATACAAGAGCTTATGCTAGTGCAACAATTGAGAAGGCCTAAGAAGTGAAACAACTCCTTAGAGAGAAGCATGAGAAAATAAAGCATCTTGAATAGAGTTTGGAAAGTGAAAATAATGGAGTCACTCTGCAATTTCAAGCTCGGCTTGCACAATTGCAAACCATTTTTTATAACCTAAAGATTCAATATGAATCTAACATGAAGAGATGAGATTCCCAAATACATGAGTTGCAAGACAGAATTGAGCAACTAAAGGCGAATCCAGAAATAACAGAATTCAAGAAAGAAGCAGTAGAGCTAAACAACCTACTTGCTCAACAATAGGTTGTATTTTGTCAAAAGTTTTCCATTATCCAAGACCTATGAAAATCGAGTGATTCACTTGTAGATCAATTATCCAATTTGAGGACATATTACAAAGAAGTACAGGAAAAGATTTCCAACTTCATTGATTGACAGGATAGCTCTGAGGGTCAATTAACAAATCTCCCCAAAATAGAAGAATCTTAGAAAGACATTGTCTTTCAAGAATGGGAGATTAAGATTAAGCATGCAAAGATGGTGATCTATAGTGCCAAGCACATATCAAATAACATCACTGAATCAATCAGTGATAACCTATTGTAGGCTAATCTCATTTTTGGACTGCCATGAAGATACCTTTCCTGATGTAAAAGTGCTAACAAAGACTTGGCAAGAATCATCAAAGAAAAAGGTTGAGGGAATAAAGGCCCTATCAAAAATTGACTTTGAATGTCAATGGAATTTCCTATTCAAACCTCACAATCGGTAGTTGATGTTGAGGTTTCTTGCAAATACCACCACTCATCTTCTTCCAACACACAACAATGCATTATTCACTGCTCAGATGCACATTGATCCTCACCATCCACCTCAATTGAAGCTAATGATAGATATGCAAGCTTTGACAACGAATGGCAAAGCAGCCCTCCTCCTAGTCATGATCAAAGTTTTTACAACAACAAGCTATTATTATCTTGTATTTTATTTTAAGTGTGGTTTGTTTAAACCACCTAGCATCTTATGGAACTTTTCTATATTTCAGTTTTTATTTCAAACTATAAATCCCATTCAGGAAACTTTTGCAAGAAAGCTTTTAGTTTACACTATTGTAGCTGAAAAGAAGTATTAATAGAAAGACAAACCACTCAAATTTTACTTATGAGTAGAGTTAATGTGTATCAGGTACTATTATCTATATAATGATGTTATGTTTATGAGTTGAATTATTATTTATTTTCAAGTTCGTTATATATGTTATTGCATGTGATTGAACAATTATTACTACTGATGTGTTTTAATTGAAATCTTTTAAGTATATAGACAAGCAATGATATACTATATGTGGAGTGAATTATATCAACTAATTTAATTAAATATTTAATTAAATTAGTTATCATTAATCACTTTATATTCATGAATAGTTTGATGATCTATATTTTCATATTATGTGTGAAATCTTCAAGTCACATATGTAGAAGATATATTATCCCATGATCGATATTGTAAGGCGTTTAATTATATTCATTTATGTTTTATCTACATCCATCAACCTTAACACCTATATATCTTTGATCCACTTTCATATATCTTTTTAAGGGAAAATGGTCCCATCAACCCAGTCAAAGCCACCATCTCAAATGGAAAAGGAGTTGCTCTAACTTCCCGACCGAGTGGTTTTCCCCAATGTTGAGGCCTACATTTCTGAGCCTTCAACAAGTTGTAAAATGAAATAAAAGGCTAGACCTTGATACCCAAAATCCCATACCTGGTTGAAATATGATTGTTGCTATGCATGCCAAAACATAAATGACTCTTCCTCCCTAACATGGTTGAACCAAAGGATAAGAAAGTACATACAACGATAGATTGATGCACTCAAGGGTGCTTACATGGTTGAAACAAGGTGACTCTCTTTTATGCATAGATGATACAAAGGATTCTCAACCAATCATAGTAATGATAGAAAAATACATGCATGGCTAATTTACATGATTTTCCCACATAATTATATCAAATGCATATGCTACAAAAGATACAAGTGAAAACATCATAGAAATAACATTCCTTGAAAACCTAATTGCATGCACAACTCTCCTTGAGCTAATGTACCTTCACACTCCTTTGTTATTCCTATGGACCTGATTATGCTTTTAGGCTCTTGGTCATATCAAGCTTCTATTGCATCTTGTCTTCATGCCTTCTTCATTCTACCATGATTTTTCCACATGATCCCCCTGAGACCATACATTCCTCACATTTCTCTTCTAAATTATTTTCTGAATAAATATAAGAGTAATAGACTATAGTGGGGACTAGCTTCTCCTACAAACATTTTTGCTACTATTCCTTCTTCCACACTTTGGTAGGTTTCTTTCTTATATGTACATTCTCCTCTATTTTTCTTCTAGGTGTACTATGATGGTAAGATCTGAATGAATTGATTCTATAATTGGATTCAACATGTCCAAAGTTGTGATATATAGAGCATTAAATCTCATCCATCGAGAGGGAAAATGATTTATTGTTTCTCCCTTGAAATCTGCCATAGTCTTCTCTTGGAGTGAGTGGTCTTCTTGACACAAATGTTGTTTTTGCTCCATTCCTCTTATATTATTGGATCTTCTACTTATTGCCTCTTTTGATGCTCTTATTGTTTTCATTACCTGTAACAAGAATTTTAGGATATGCATCATTGTTTACACGATCCTGTGAACTAGAATCTCCCTTATGAAACCCTAAACCAGATATTATCAAGTAATATATTTAGTTATTGAGGATATTGTCCAAAACATTGGTGCTATTCTCCTTATTTATATGATTTCCTTTTTGTTCTAGTTGTTTCCTCATGGATACCAATTTAGATCCATGTTATTCAATTCATCCTCCCATTCTCTTCATTGATTGGCCATCACATCGTCAATCCTTTTCTCATCTTATAACTGGGCCTTCAAAATGATGATTTCCTACTTTAGCTCAACCTCCCTTTCATCAAATATCTGCAATAGATTTCCTTGGTCTCTACACACAACTATCAACCTACTTACCTCAATAGTTAGCTTATCAATTACAACCATAGTTGATTCAAGTTCAACCTTAAGAACCATTACATCATCATCATGTTTAATCATATCTGAAACGAATTATCATCAGAACTACCCAATTCATAACTTAGAAATAAATCATCAACATGTATACCTTCATATACATTCTGCTACAGTACATTTGGTCCTCAATTTTTTGGCTTCTCCTCTTGTTGATCATATGAAATCACACTAGGGGGATGAACCTAATTAGGTTGAGACTCTTTCTTCTGAGATCCATTCTTCTTTTTCTCGTTTTTTCTCTTCTTCTCAATCTCTCCATTATTGCTATTATTTTCTCCACCATACAACATCTGCAATTTGTCCCATATGTCCTTTACATATTTCAAATCCATTATCTTATCAAGATCTACATTATGGAGATTTTCATATATCACACATTTTGCTTGAGCATTCAGTTGTTGCACTTTCATTGAGAGGGGATATTTACCACATCCTTCACACACTATCTTCGAAACATTAGATCCAAAAAATAATAAAACATATTTAACATTTTATATCCGACCTGATAGTGTGCAGTATAGAGTAGAGACACTCTGTTTGATTGCTTCATTACGTTTTCCTTTTCATAAGCTTTCCATCGATTCTTGTTTTATCTCATTTGGATGCATAGATTGCAAATGGTGCTTCATTGAAGTTTGATCATTTTTACTGCAAGGGCTAAAAGATGTACAAAATGTATATTATTTTAATTTTTGTAAATCAATTGTAAGTACCGATTTTTAATTCATTTTTGCTAATTTACTCATTTTTCGCTAACGGTTCTACAAAATAACCACAACCAAATTGTAGAGCAATTAAAATTAGGGTGTTATCAGATTTGAAAAGTTAATTTATTTAAATTTTAATAAAATCCCAAGATCCGAAATCCCAAAAAACTCAAGTGGTTATAGCTTTTTAATATTAACTGAAGCTTAATATCAAGTGGTTGTAGTTTATAGGTGGGTCCCACTCAACGTGTTACTCCTCTCCCCATCCACACCATACTTTCTCGTCATACGTTATTGGAACCTCGAGATCGTTAAATATTGTAACACCTTTTTTAAAATCTTTCGATATTTCAAAACCCTGATGGCTCATGACGTAAGGCTATCTATTCAACACAAAATGATTTTTATATAACTCTCGAAGCCTCCATATTGGAACCTAGGGGGGCCTTTGAATATTGGAACATTTCTTTTTTTTAATTACAATATGGGATATCTCTGATATTTCAAACTTTTTATATTTATTTACTTGGATAGATATTTAACTTTGGCGTTATATTAAAACATTAGGCCTCTTGACATGTTGGGACTCCTTTTGAAATATTACGATATAATTTATCTACAATATAAAAAATCCCTCGACATATTTCATATCTGATATAATTCATATCAGAACATGTTTGATATCAAAGGCACACGATAAAAATCTTATGATATTAAAATTCCTCAATATCAAAACCTCTGATATGGCTTAGTCTCTCTCCTCTTATGTCTCGCATAACTCCGATAGGCTTGATACGTTGATGTGTATATTTTGTATAAAGGTTGAGGATTTATTTCATATTAATTGTATAATAATTATAATTAATTAATTAATTAATAACTTTTAATTTAATTTTAATATTAGATTTTAATTAAATTTCTTAATTTTAGCCCTAGGTAAGCATTTTCTAGAATTTTGATCTTTTTGATACCTCATTTTTGGAGAGGCATATCTGGAGATCTACTCAGCCAAATGAGGCTTGCAATAACCCATCGGAAGATAATACAAAGGATAATAATATGAGATGGTTAATGTTAGAAAATATTATCATTTAAAGATCCAAAAAACCAGCGGAAGACAAAGTGATGAATTTGCATTAAAAAAATTTGATTTGGGCAAATGGTATTACCTTTGGAAAACTTAATCTTTTTAATTCCTCCTCCAACATTACTCAAAATAAAATCACTCAACAGAAGCAATCACATCTTGAAATTTATTTGGATTTTAATTTATTGTTTTATTTTTAACAATTTGTTGAGAATGAGTTTTGTTTTCTATAATTTTATTCACAAATATGTTTTAATTTCTAAATTTCATTGTTTGTGGTAGGAGATCAGTTGGGAGGACGATGAAGAGAAGATTTGAAACACTGGAATTGCTCCAGCAAAAGAGGAAAAAGAATTTTGGCCAATAAATTTGTTAGAGAAAATTTATTTCTCCCACAAATCTCTCATTTTGGTTTTCATTTGTAATTATAAATATGAATTTTAGAGAATTCTAGTGTGGGTTCCTCTTCTATGCACCTAGGGAATTCTTAAGCACTATTGTAAGGGATTTTCAAGTCGTATAAGTAGGAGGAAAACCTCAGATTTGAGTCATTGGGAATTTTCTTTTTCAAATCTAAACTTTGTATTATAAGAAAATCTTGCACTATTGTAACTTTTCCTTTTAATGGCAGAGTGTCTGATCTGTAAGAGATTGTTGGAGGTCAGTTCAAGGAACAAAGCACAGAGACCAAGTTTTAATAAATTTGTATATTAAATACTATTATTTGTAATGAAATTTTCAATTTGAATAACAGATATGTGTGAAGCTTTATTATACTATTAACTATTGTTTGATGTGGAAGGTTGTCTTTTGAATTAGCTATCTATTACATGAACCTTACAGATATGTTATCAATTTTATCTTTTGCTCACATATTCTTAAATAAGATTTCTAGGTAGCTTTTTACTAAAAAATATTCTATCTAAATTTGATTTAATTACCATTGACATTAAGTGAACTATTTCCTAGTGTTATTGGTTAATCAGTAACCGTTAACATGTCTTTGAACAGAGCATGTTTTTGGTAATTATAATATCAGCTAGTATAACTATTTCATTAGCCAGATATTCACCTAAAACTAGGGATGTTAAAATCCCAATCGTTAAATTATTTTTCTCTCGGTTTGGTTAGATCTACATCTTCCTAATCGAGATAGGCTTAGGATTTATTTCATTTTTCTTGCATTTTAGGATTACTTTGCATTTATAGTAATCATTACATTTCTAGGAAGTCATGTTATCAAACAGGAAAACTTTATTTGTGGCTTGGTTGAGCCTTAGATTAGCTTAAAGATTACTTCCTTTCCTGAGCTCAGAAAGAAATATTACATGATTTACCTTCTCTATTGGTAAGTAAAAGACATACTTCAAGCTAGCAGAGATAGAGAGAACGTAAATAGACCTAGTTTAACCACTTGGAACCACCATTCCAAATGGAAAAGGAGTTTCTTTAAGTTCCCAACTGGGTGGTCTCCCTTATAATGTTGAATGGTCATTTTGGGTCGTCAATATTTTTGGCGCTAGAAGGAGGACCTTAGTAAAATTGTGTCTTTAAAGATTTTTAAGTTTTTATCTTATTACTATGGCTCCATTTAAAAGACCTCCTTGGAGTTGCTTTATTGGACCTCATCCAAAAATCACTCCAGTAAAGGAATTCCATACCCCATCTTAGGTAAAGTATAATGGTAATACATTTGCTTTTAGTCATCTCCTTAAATTTATTTTAAGTTGCAATAATTTCAATATTTATGAAGATATTATTTGTAGAATCTTCACTCTTACTTTGACAAGAAAAGCCAAAGATTAGTGCTTATCACTTCTAGTTGCCTCCGTACGTAGCTGGGACAAGTTTTCAAAGATTTTCCTTGATGCATTTTAGGAATATGGTTACAAAAAGGTGTGTGATCAGTTAGAATAATTGCATAGGATCGAAGGTGAGACTTTGGATAGGTTTTATATTAGATTTAAATTAATTTTGATGCAAATTTGATCCAAATATTTTCCTCCTCAATTCCAATTAATTGCATGGTTCAGACATTTAGTGTCTTTATCCTGTGATAACTGTCAAGAACCAAAAAGTATATCCATTGTTGAAAATGATTCAATTGCTCAAAATGACAACTTTGATTATTTACAAATTGAAATTACAAATGCTAATAATTATTCCAGAACTTCCCCAAATTTACATAATGTTGATCAAATAGAAATTCAACAACATACACAATTTATTAGTAGCAATCAACAACAATTAAATCAATAGTAATTAAATCAACTAGAGAATGTCAGCAACACACATTCTATTGCTAAAATTAATTCATAATCTGCTGATAATAAATTGCAAACGATGGAGCAACTCAGCAACAGTTCACAGATCGATGAAATGAACGAAGAATATGAATTGCCTATTTTGGAAAATCAGAAATCATCTATGTATAGAGAAACCTTCAGGCATATATCTTCAACTTCCTATTTTTCTCTCTACCCTCATATTTTTAACAAATGTAATTTAATTCATAATCAATCAATAGTTCTTTTAAATACAGATTTAATTTTAGAAAATAGAGTAACTGTTATTAATGATGAATTATTGATTTCTGATATTGGTGGAGAGATTCAATCAATAATATCTTCAATAATCTCGAACATTCTATTAATTTGGTATTCAATTACTCGACTAGTTATGATTTATTTAATTCAAAGGAAAAGAACAGTAATGCACTTCTTTATGATGATGACTTAGAAAATGAAAATACTCAACCTCTCTTCCCTTCAGAAATGGTTTTTTGTGGCTATCATTTTCCCAATTCCTTAATTGAATATATCCTTGAAGATAAAGAGTGGTTTAATCAAAGAATTATTCCAATTCATTCTAATTTTCAAACATGCAATCATCATAGTAATTTTGTTATTCAAGAACCTATCTCGATTTTTTATTCCTATAATGAAGAATTCCTTTTTTGGATCATAAGTTGGAAATCTTCCCATTCCCACAAAAGAAAGAAAATAATGAGTTTAACTTTATAATTTTTGTTGAAGCTTGTGGGAAATAAATCTTTGCAAATGATTCTCAACCATGTTGTACTATTATTTGTAATATTAACGTAAATTTTAATTTTCTTCTTTTTCAGTTCCCTTAGTTTGAATTTGTTTTTCTTTGAAAGTTCACTTTTAAATTTTTTAGCACATTGTATTTCCATTTTAAACATTTAAACTTTCAACACTCATCAAGCGCATTAATTTTATTAAACAAAAATCAATTCGATAATTTCAATCATGAACATCAACTACTTTTTATTTTGAAATTTTATTTAATGATCATGTTTTGCTTATTTATTTTTGATTTTCAAATAATTTCATCATCAATTCTGGCACTTGAGAGTACATCATGTCATTCTGGTCAGTAATGGAACACTTTTAGAAATATTTTAAATAATTATCCATTCTTTGTTGACCCATTTGAAAAATATCTGGAAGTTCCAGTGCTGAGGATTATTTCTTACTTTGTCAGTGTTTGTCAAGCTTCCATATTTAAAAGTGTATCATTCAAGCCTGGCATGGTGTTTCCTCTTCCTTTGAACTTCTTCCAATTATTCACTCAAATACATCCTGATTTTCATGATCTATAGCCAGAATTTTGGAAGAATTTCAAGGTAAATTTTTCGTAAATAAGTTTATTTTGCGGAATTTGTTAGATGTGCATAGTAGGTTGAATCCTTCTTTTAATAATTTAGTTGCACCCTTATTTTTGTTGTTGAATTGTAACATTTTGAAATAAATTGCTTGCATGGTTTCACTGGAAGTATGACTATATTTATTCATATGCTCTCTTAGTCGGTTAGATTAGGAATATAACTAATTTTTGTTTGCTTATTAGTTTTTCTTTTATTTATCTGTTTGCATATTTTTCAATAAATGTTAGTAATAAGCTCAAGTTTGATCTTGGTCTTAATTTCCTTGATTTAGTGAGTTCATTTCAAGAATAAATAAGTAGTTAGCTATTTCCAAATCGTAACATGTTCAGGGAAAGAAATATTTTATCATTAGAATTTTCATTCTTATGCTCTGGATATGTTCTTGGTTTCATGTTTCTCATGTTGTAGATTTGCAAGTTGACTCATGATATCATTTCTAAATCATGTATTTGAAGGGACTTGAGATGGATTTCTTGTAATTGTATGAAAATTCTAGAGTTGATTTGAAATCAAAAGTGACGAGGAGGATTTCCACTACAATTTAAAAGGAAAGCACATTTCTCATTTATATGAATTGTATTTATTATAGATTCCTTGAACATGAATTATTATTCTTCTCGACTTTCTGCTCGCTTTAGTGTAGAATTAATAAGTGATGATTTTGGCCAATGAAAACTTCACTTTTTCATAACTTTAAATCCAATTAAAAGAAGAGGTTCTCTATTGTTGGAGAAGATGATATTTCTTAGGTAAAATTAAATGAAATTCTTCAATGGTAAGTTTCATACCCCCATTTTCATCCTTTCTAATTTCCTTGCATTTTGTTTCAACATTATTTTTTAGTTTTTCTTATATAAAACTTTGTTTTGTAGGTCTCTATGAGTCGTTTTCACACCTCTACCATCTCATATTTGGCACTCATTCTCTTTGTTGTTTTCTTTTGAATTTTGGATGAGTAATTATGATGTTCATCAAAACAACTAAATTGGGGAGTCCTTGAACCTTTAGTACATTTCATAAGCATTTCTTTTATGATGAAAATTGGTAAGATGTTCTTATATATGATTTTCTTTGAAACCAGAAGATCTGCAAAATATAAAGACTTCTCATTTGGGATTTATTTTAACCCATGCCTGCTTTTTTATTTTAGAGCCTAATTGCTTATAAATCCACAAGATTAAAATTTACTAAACTCTCAACATAAGACGAACACACACATGCTTATCTTATTTTACCCTTTTGTTGAGAAATTTGTATAATTAGTCTTGTTGTGGTTTGTATTTTAAATTTGGGCTTTTATTTCATCTTCTCCTTTCCTCATTTTGACATGTGTAGAGTTTGTTAATTTCTTTTTCACTTTATTTTGGATTTATTTTTCTTTTCTCCATTGATCATGATTTGATTTTGGTGACTTTGCCAAGATTTATGTGGAAGGCCATTTCTCCTCACCCAACTTTGATTGGCATACATGGGAAATTTTTGCTTTGTCTATTTCATGAGTTTAAATTTACCATTAAAGGTATATCTTTATGGAATCCTAAATCCCTCTTGCTTTAAATCTATTCCATGGAGGAACATGCATAATTTCGAAGTGATATAGTTCACCTTTTCAAGGAAAAAATTGACCTGAGTTTAACTCAATGGATCCCTCCCATCCCTCCATTTTATAAATCCTCTAAATGATAGGTGCAGGGAAAAATTTGGAGTCAACATTATGGAAGTATTATATCCATTAACATAATTTTTTATTACCATCCCACCTCTTTCACTCAGGTACATCATAACTAAGCTAGCACATGTGCTTATTGTTGGTGCACTAAGATGTCTTATTACAAGCAATCTTAATACCTACATTCATTATCAACCCAAGGCAAGTATTTTTATTTCAAGAGCGTCAACACTATATATGCAATGAATTTAGAGGTAAATTTGTGTTGGGATAGTTGTAATTTCTAATGTTTATTTCTCTAAATTCAATCCAAATACTTCTAAAATGAATTCATAACACACTTCCAAAACTACTTAATCTATTCTGCAAGCAACTGAATCAGAATGCAAATAGAAAGAATCGCACTTGACAATCTATCTTGTATTGAAACCAACTCATTTAACATGAAGGAAAGCTATGATAATTAAACAACAAATAACCATATAAACACTTCATGGAAAGCAATCACTCTAGCTTTGAAATCTATGATAGTGTTACCTTAGAATGAACAACAATCTCGAATGAATATAACCAAAGAGAATCACGCATATAACATAACCATTTCAATAAAGAGCACCACGCATATATAGTCACACAGCTAAATCTAGAATCTTGACTGAACAGTAATGCAAATAAGAATCATCAATCCTCATAGTAATCAGAATGATACTAACTTTGCAAACTAATAATAATAAACAGTGAAGAATAAACAAAGATTATTATAACACAATTGGAGTAGTAGATCTTTTATTGACTGGGCCGAAGGTCTCCAGAAGTCCCTGTTGTTAGATACTCAGAATAAGATTTTGAATTAAATGCAGTCTTCTTCATTAAAATCAATAATAGAGTTACAACATCACCGAGATGAAAGTATTATATGTCCAAAAAGAATACTTACAATCTATGAATTCCTAAACTAGTTGTTCAGCTCGCCTTACGACTTTATATAACATTTGGAAAAGTAAATAGATAAAAGTGAATCCTTAGGATCAAGGGATCTTGAGGATTTAACAATAATCGATCTGATTTCATCATAAAATAGCATTGGTTCTCCTCGTCATCCACTTTCTTCCATGCTCAGGACGCTGCCTGTTTTCCCTTACTAGTTGTTATTGTCCTGTCGATTGAACAACTATCGTCTAATCTATGTCCCTGCATATAAAGATAGTGAAAGTTAGTTTTATATGCCTAGATTTATCTAATTTGTTACTAATTTCTTTACCCATCTTCTACTATTGTTTCCTTTATTTGCATCCACAAAACAAAGATAAACATGTGAAGACAAATGCATAATTAGGTTATTTACAAGGAGAAAATATACCTTTTCCTTGGCCCAACATACTCCCCTGCTTTATTTTATGTCCTGATGCAATCAGATGGTTAAGGTGTACTTGAGTTAAGGAATAGAATGGATATACTTCCTCCTTATATAAGTTGAAACTGTTTTTCTTTTTAAGCACTGCAAAAGCTTGGTTCACTTATTGATTTGTCAAGTTATAATCATTGTAGTACCCATCTGGGGGATACCAGATAATTGGACTTCTATATTGGCATCCTATCCACTCAGGGCCCATGCTCATGACTATGTTGTTGTATTTATGTAAGCGAGTGGAGGCATCTTTGAAATTCCTGAATCCAAATGGCTCTCTATTCCTCATAGTATTGTTGGAGGCTTCCCATCTCTGTGTGGCTACATATATAGCTTCTTCTTTGATTTCCTAGAAGTACTCCTTCCCTGCCTATATAATGTATGTGTGCAGCGGTCCTAATTGGCCCACAAAACTTGTTCATTTCATGAACTATTTGTGTTGGACAGAGAGGTGCAAGGATTTTGTAGGCTCTCCCCTAACCCACAAGTTTATGCCATATTCTCATTTTCTAAAAGTATTATGGGCCTTAGCCCATTTGATCTGGTTAGTGGCAAAGGAAAGAAAAGCTTGGAATTGGATACCCCCTATGAAGGGGTCAGGATTGTTGTCTAGGTCATCTTCTAGAAAGAAATTATGCGTGTACAATTCACACCGGAGGCGTTGTACCTGTTCATTCTACTCCTTGAAACAGTTAAAGAAATTCGTGATTTCTTCTATGTATGATAGATAAGAGAGAGGCAAAGGAACCAACCTAGATCTTCCGCTAGACTCCTTGCTTGATCTCTCTCCCCTTGACAGAGCTTGCAACTCCTCTCCATAGTTATCCCGCTTGAAGAGTACCTGTATAGACACAGTAACAAAGAACCGTCAAATCATCTTGATCTATTATATCACAAGCATTGCAAAATCATAAATATAATGAACATACAATATCATTTAGAAATAATAACATTCACAATTTCACAATTGTATGGAAGAAAAACTTGAAGAAATCTATTAAATAGAAGGGAGAATTACAACCTAGTTGTCTGATCCAACATCATCCTCCCAGCATCAAAGCACTCTTCACCTCATGAAAAGAAAGATCACACCAACAATACAATGCTCTTTCTCAGATACAAACTATCAGCACTTTCTTACAAATTACAAAATTCCAACCCCCTAGATCTGTCAACTGAGACATCCATTTATAGATGTGTGCAAGGGTGTGAGTCATCTCTGGGGTTTTGATTAGTGTCATTCCACTTGTTGCATTTGGTTCCACTTGGAGATTTATTGGATCTCTTACTCATCCCTGGGTGAATTCAAAGAGGTAAGTGTCATAGGAGAAGTTTCTAGAAGATTCCATGAGCATCCACTTAGCGAACTATCTCAGACATTTTTCCATCCTCGCTCATCGCACCCTACATAAGGCCTCATCAGTATGCATCACACCTAACTAGTGTAGAAGTCAGTATGCATCACACCCTAATAGTGGAGCAATTAGTATGGTCCAGTTTAGGCCAATTTTGGATGGCTTTTTAGGTGGAACTTTTGGGGAATGATGTAATTAGTTGACCATGATATTTTAGGGTATGAAACAACAATTTTGGGGGTTAAAGAGCCCTATTTTATCGACATATAAGATTGGGGTTGAAGTGCCCAAATATGTCTATAACAGTTGCCCCCTAAAGCATGAAGTTGTAAATCTTTTGATGTCGGGTGAAATGCTTTATCATGAGGATCTGAGGTTTCGAAACTGGAAGGTGACATGTATAAGATACAATACAATACATCATCATAATATAATTTTGATGATCTAGTTGAGGCGTGCATTCCCATGTTCAACTTTATAAATTCATTTCATGTACATATAAAACATAGTCATTTGCATATCCAGACTAGTGATTATTCAAATGTAGATTCATCATCCCTGGCTGGGATGACCATCTGTGTAGCTTTTGTGTACATTTGATATCTTTATATCCCTGAATATATCACAGCCCAAATGGATGAAACTAGATCCGGGGTCTTCAAAACTCATTCAATCTTCACCCGATGTACAAGTCAATCCATGTCAAGAAATGGTCTGAAGTCAAACATGGAAAGACATCACCTGATTACCAGCCAATAATGTGAGCTCTTAACAGATGCGAGAGGAATCACCAATAATGATAATGACCCTCAAGGTACTACAATAAAATTCATGTGGTGTGAATATATGATCCGATGTTGAACACCACGCAAAATCTTTCAGTCAAAGGCCATTGATGTCAACCCATCGCCGGAAGTGAGAAACTTGCCATTGAGGCATGCAAGCTTAAAAGTACTGAAAGGTTTGTTTCTAAGTCAACTTCTTGGATAATGAGTATATGTCGACAAGAAGTGACCTATGATAGGAGTGCCTTAATATATCCCACATCTATGACACAAAATGAAGCAAATGATTTTCTGGAGGTGAAAACGATCTGACGACACAAGGTTCAGGAATGGTGGTCACAAAAAATGGAGGCTGAAGGTATTGCAGTGGATGAGGAATTAACTGGATTGTGGTTTCTCAATTGAATGACTTCTCTTGAACATATCGACGACACTGAGATGGATTGGTAGCGGTAACCCCAACAAATGGATGGTGTGGAAGACCAATGGTGAAATGACTGTTGGACGAAATACCTCACATATGCTTGTTCTATAATTTTCCCTTCAGGCAAACCTGTCGCTATGTTTTAGCTAGTCTAGCGACAGTGAAACTCGTTCTTGTCTAGGTGGACAAGTTTTTCGCTATTGTTTTAATGAGTTTAATGACAAAGACAACTCAGTCATTTTCATGTTTAGAGAGTTTGAAAAGGGACGGAAAGGGGACTCTGTCTCACCTTGGGTGGATGAGTTTGTCGCTATTGTTTTAACGAGTTTAACGACAAAGATAGCTCGATCCTTTTCATGTTTAGGGAGTTTGAAAAGGAACGAAAAGGAAAATCCAGTAGTTCTTTTTCGTAGGATAATCCCTTAAGTCCGAAAAAGGATAAAATAATATGAAAGGGATGACTTTTCGATCACTTTAATGGGCCAAAAGAGACAAGCGCTCGACAATATTTTCATATTTAACGAGTCTGAAAAGAGTTTAAAGGAGAATCTTTTTTGAGGAACGAGTGGTGTCTAGGGTAGCAACTAGTTCCGAGTAAGCTTGGACCTTCTCAAAACATGGTGATGTGAAGAGGTTGGCTAACAAAACCACTCATCGTGGTTGTTCCTGAAAAGGGGGTAAACAATTAAGTGGAAGCGTATGATCGGCCAAAAGAATGGAGGTGATGGTAGGAACACAAATAAGGTTCAAAACACTAATAGCATGGTAATCACAAAGGCTATTTACCGAAGGTGGGTTCTTTTTCTAACGAGCTTGAACCATGTGATAAAATATGCTCAGGTTTTAGTTTTTCTTTTTATGTAAGCTATAAAAAACTAAAATTCTAGAAAAATAAAACTAAAAAGCTAGAAAAACTAGAAACCTAAGGAATTATTGAGGCTAGGTAGGATGGTTTCATCCACGGAACAAATAAAACACTTCCTTTTCTTTTTTCTGTAGAGTATACGAAGGTGAATGGTGTGTCCGACTAATCACCTAACCTAAGAAGTTAAAAAACTAAAAAACTAAAAAGATAAAATGCTAAAAACTAAAAAATGAAATTGAAAAGAGGGTTTCATGCCCCTAGCATGATGAAAAGGAGAGTCTCCAGTAACCATATGGAAATCGCAATGGTTAAGCAGGATTGTTTCATTCGCAGAGAAAACAAAACACTTCCTTGGCTTTATCCACCAAATAGACAAAGTTGAATGGTGTGTCAGACCAATCACTCATCTTACAGGGAAATTCATATGGTAGGATGGTTTCATCCATAGTGTAGACAAAAAATTTCCTTGGCTTCGTCCATAGTGCGGACAAAAGTGAATGGTGTCTCAGACCAATCACCTAACCTACAGAAAAACCTATCTTTTCAGCTGGGTTCGTCCACCAAATAGATAAGGGTGCATGCCCCCTAAGCTTCGTTACATTCACCGGACTACTCACGGTAATTAGGTGGATGGAATGAAGGTTGAAGAGACACTGCTGACGTACATGGACCATTTAGGGATGATGATTTACTTGGAGTTATTCTTGAACTGGGAAATGAAAGCTGGTCAACAGTGACAATTTTACCTTCATGTGCGAAACACATCACTCAAAAGAGTGTTGAAACAATAGCTTCCATGTTGTAAACATAGTCATGTCCAAGGAGTAGATTGTAATCTAATGGTACTTGGATTACCACCACATTTAGTTGAACATTTTTCCTTCCTAAATTTATCGGTAACTTAGGAAGGATCCCTAACGGTCGACTGGTTCCTTTGTTAAAGCCTGACAAACTCTATATAACAGGCATAAGCGATTGTGAACCAAGAGCTTTCCAAGTAGTTGAGGACAGGGTACTCACTGACTCACCCTCATCTATGATAGTGCTAGATACGATCATTTTGTAGACTTTTACTATGATTCGGAATGGTACATAAGAAGGAAGGCAAGATCTTGCTAGTCGATTCCAATCAAAGGAAGTGACTAGACTGCTTGGAGGGGTACCGAATAAATGGGAGAAATAACCCCTTGAGTAGCGGGAACTGGGGAATTCTCTTCCTATTGTGAAGGAAAGGGTGGATTGACCCCAAGTTCATCGGACTCTCAAGTAACAAAAATAATTTGAACGGTATCATTCTTACTCTCTTCAGGAAAGTTATGATCTTCTGAAGGTAGAACTGGGTCAACTCTCACCTTAACCTGTTGACTTTCGTCGGGTATTGACTCAGAAGATTCACTTTCAGTGATAAGCATTTCAACCGACAGTTGAGTTATGTCAGTCAAATTTTAAACTAGTAAAGGACTTGGGGAGAGTTTCCTGTATCCATATGGAAGTCGCCATGGTGAAGCAGGACGGTTACGTAAGACTCTTTTGGCTTCATCCAAAAAAGTACAATGAGGAAGGGTATGGTCCCCTTCACATAACCTACATGGAACTTGGACCTTTTTTTTCTATCCATGAATTTCACTATTAGTAGTTGACATTGTGCTGTCAACATGATCACCAAAGGTTGATGACACCTAATGGTGCGAACGGGGAGACCATTCTCTCAAGACCCGAGGAAGGCAAGGACAGTCTTAATAAAAATGGTCTCCTTTACAAATTATGCAAGGAAATTTAGGAGATTTAATGCGCAGTTTTCACCAGATGATTCATAGTTCCCCCTTGTTGAATCAACTTCTTCTTCTTCTTCTCCTTTCCTTTCTTCTTCTTCACAGCCGCCTGGTTACTAGCATCACTATTTTCACCAAGCGAAGAGGAAGAAGGGGAGGGAGAAACGAATGAAGAAGAAGGTGAAGGGTCAACTTCAGTCCCAACTGGATGTTGATTCCTTTTTGGAGGAATCACAGTATTTTGAATGATAGAGATTGAGAATAGCCATACTGGTAGGCCAATTGTAATTCTCGGAAGGGACAATGTGGCCATATAGGGAGCACCAATATTTCCCCAAGAAGAAAATGGACTAGGATTCCACTCAAGATTCCTTGATTGGTGGACTCCATTATCTCAACCTAAGATCAACGAAAGAACAGGGATGTTATTTCGAATTAAATAAATTTTAATGACGCTTTGACACAACTTTTCTTTTTCAATTTTTAAGAGTCGAGAAAAAGCTAAAGATGACTCTAGTCCCCTTTGATTTTTAATGAGCCTGAAGTGACAAGTGCTCAGATGGACCTTTCCTTTTAAGGAGTCGAAAAGGAACGAAAGTGACCACTTTGGAAATCTAGATAGAGGGAATACCAAACCAATCACAAAACTGCAATATACACCTTGGTTATAAATTAAAGAGAAATTACCAAGGACTTTTGTATGGCAGTCAATCTTCCTGAATGTCGTGTTCAGTGCATTGCAATCAATAGGCTGGCAGACACGGCTTCCTATGGATAAAGCATATAAGACTATTGTGGTCTCCCAATATATACTCGATGGTACGGGGAGCCCAAGTCCATGCTAGCACTTGTCGTATCAAAGAGGAGGAATCACCCAACCTTTGATGAAAATGATAGTTATTAGTTTTTATGATGCCAGAACACATCTCTAGCCTAGACCCCTAGATGTGTTGCGTTAAGTTCCAAAGCATTGTTAGGTTCATTGAAATTTATTTTAGAGTTGATCTTGTTTAAGAGTTTTCCTTTCAATGGTTAACCACGTGATGTTGATTTGAAATTCCTAAAAATGTAATCTACAATGATAAACAATCGTTGTTTATTTTGATCAATGAAAATCCTACCTACTAGGGAAAGAAAATTACGATTCTTTCAAACAAAGAGCAAAGAGCACACACTAAATGCACTTTCCTAAATCATTTTTCACATGCAAGCTAAATGCAAATGCAAATGCATGTATTTTTTTCCGTTCTCCTTAATGTGAAAAATGCCAAAAAGGAAAACTAAGTATAGCAACAATCTAAAATATTTCATTTAAAGCGACATTTCGACAATTTCTTTTTCAAAATAGAAAGGAAGACTAAACGACACTTTTCAATTTCGAATAGAAAATGCTTTCGACACTTCGAATAACAACAAATCAAATCAAGTACATGACAAAAAGTTCAATCGACTATTCAGGGAAGGAAGACTTAACGACACTTATCTTTTTGACACAAAATGTGAGTTACGACACTTTTTCTACCAAAACAATAGATCGATTCAAGAAACTTTTTGACAAGGGATTGTAAATGATGGACAAATACATAAAAACATTTACTAATCCTAATCAATGGAGGCTGGTCTATGTGATGCAAGAAGGCTTCAGAAATGAGACATTGTTCATAAGCAGCAAATCAACTAAATAGAACTGAAAAAAAAGACAAAAACCCTAAATTTCAAGAAAGGAAATAGGCTCAGTCAGTCATCGCACCTGGGCTTCATAGAAATAGGGATGAATCACACTTTTCAGGTTTAGGAGGTGTGATGCATACTGGTTGATAGTGATAGATAGTGTGATGGGCCAGGGAGTGCAACTGAAGTGGGTTTTGGCTCAAATTTGCAGCTAGTTTCAGTGAGTTAAGCTGAGCTATGATGGATAGTAAATAGCAATGTACAGAGGAATGATCTTGAGAGGTTACTGAGCTACCAAAATGGAATCTATAATGCTTGTAAGTCAATTGCTTAATTCATAAAATAAACCAGAGATTGACTGAAGTAGCATTCATCTATTATGCAATTGTAGAGCAAGAGCAGTTCAAAGGCTATCTGGCTAACTTCAGGCTATGTCTATAGTTTATAAAACAAACAACAACAACACACAAACATCTATTCGCTCCCTAGTGGAGTCACCATTTTGTTTCTAGGAAAACTAGTGTCTTTTCGATCGACTGGCCCTCTAGGTTAGGTAGCTACACTAGAAACAAACAGTTTAAAGAAAATCGTGATTTCTTCTATGTATGATAGATAAGAGAGAGGCAAAGGAACCAACCTAGATCTTCCACTAGACTCCTTGCTTGATCTCTCTCCCCTTGACAGAGATTGCAACTGCTCTTCGTATTCATCCCGCTTGAAGAGTACCTGTAGAGACACAATAACAAAGAACTGTCAAAGCATCTTGATCTATTATATCACTAGCATTGCAGAATCAGAAATACAATGAACATACAATAGCATTTAGAAATAATAACATTCACAATTTCACAATTGTATGGAAGAAAAACTCGAAGAACTTTATTAAATAGAAGGGAGAATTACAACCCCGCTGTCTAATCCAGCATCATCCTCCCAGCATCAAAGCCCTCTTCACCTCATGAAAAGAAAGATCACACCAAAAATATAATGCTCTTTCTCAGATACAAACTATCAGCACTTCCTTACAAATTACAAAATTCCAACCCCCCAGATCTCTCAATTGAGGGATCCATTTATAGATGTGCACAAGGGTGTGAGTCATCTCTGGGGTTTTGATTAATGTCATTCCAATTATTTCATTTGGTTCCACTTGGATATTTCTTGGATCTCTTATTCATCCCTGGGAAAATTCAAAGAGGAAAGTGTCATAGGAGAAGTTTTTAGAAGATTCCATGAGAATCCACTTAGCAAACTGTCTCGGACATTTGTCCATCCTCGCTCATCACACCCTACAGAAGGCCTCATCAGTATGCATTACACCTGGCTAGTGTAAAAGTCAGTATGCATCGCACCCTGGCAGTGGAGCAGTCAGTATGGTCCAGTTTAGGCTAATTCTGGATGGTTTTTAAGGTGGTACTTTTAGGGAATGATGTAATCAATTGACCATGATACTTTAGGGTATGAAACAACTCTTTTAGGGGTTAGAGAGCCTTATTTTATTGACATATAAGATTGGGGTTGAATTTCCCAAATACGTCTATAACAATGGTGCTCCCTAGTTGATTTTCACCTTCAACGGTTTCTTTTGTAAGGATTTCCTTAGATGGGGGTTCTAGTGGACCAGTAGCTTCTACTTGATTTCCTTCCCTAATGGTTTCCTCTGCATGCATTTCTGCTTCAAGGGGCTCCTCCATAGGAAGAAATGGTTCCCTCTGTACTTCCACATTATCAGTAAACGACATGGTTTCATCATGACCAAGACTACTAGCAAGGGCACATTGGTTGGGGGCATAATTCTGCCCTTCAGAATTCCCGGATTTCTCCCTTCCTTCACCAAATATCCCCATATTTTCTAGAACTCGGGCAACCTCTACCTCATAGTCCTGCAAAGAGACATCTTGTGGACTTGGAGGGATTATGTGAGATGGCCCTGCCTTGTCTATTTGAACTGGGGGGTGTCACTATGACTTTACCCTCGCAGAGCATCTTCACTTTGCTAGGCCCGAGGCCAAAGACAGATTCTTCCTTTTCTGTGTCCCTTTCAGACCTCTCACTCTTGGCCCTCACTATTCAATTGTTGGGTTTTCTATAGGTGGTACCAGAGTAGGATTCACAAGGTTATCCCAAGTTAGCTGTTGCTGGGCTAGTCCATGAATGATGATTAGTTTGATCAGCCCATGATTGTTGATTATTGTATGTGGGTCCTTTTCCTTTTTGACCCGATGGGCAACATCATGCAATAAAGCATGTAAATACAATGGCAGGTTAGCTGCAATTTTCTGTTTTAAAATGGCTAATAGTTTGAGTTGGCGAGGTTTTACCATGTCCTGTCATCCGTCGCACATGATGTACCTCTGCACGATGGCTTCCTATTCCTGCCATAGCTATCTCAAAGCTTTAGGGTGGACTCCTTTCCCTTTTTGCACCAATTTCTCATATGAGTTCTAAAATACTTTGACGGCTTCCTACAGAAGAACATGTTTGTCTGTCCATCTTGTTCCTTCTGTTGGAAGTCCACTGGCTTCAACTATGATTGCTTTGGAGACTGTTATGTTCCTCCCTCTCACCATGGTGTGGCCATTCTGCAAATTTTGTAGAAATTCGAGTGTCATCTCCTCATGAAATCCATTTAATCTATTCAACTATTGTAGCTAGATGGCACGCTCAAGAATCGCATGAGCCTAGTCTGATACCCTGAGCACTGTGGGTTCATTTCGAATGGCGTCTCCTCCCATGGCTATTGTTTTTTTATGGCTGGTTCACTTGTATGCACTTCTCTCACTTTTTCACAGTTTGGAATAGCAATAGAGAACGTTAAAGATTTTGACAGAAAAATGATGTTGTTTTGAGAATTAATATCACATAAAATTAATCCATTTGTCTCGTCAGTAATCTTTGGTGCAGGACCATAATTAATTCACATGCTATAAATAATGGTTGCCTTTTTTCCTCCAATAAGAAATGTTTTGATAATTATTACACACACAATCATCATGCAATCCTTTAACCAAAAATCAATTTAATAACCATCGTACAACTATCCATAAATTGTCACACATGTTGTTCATACGTAGACCATCCCCCCTCCAATCAGAAAAGGGCGTCCACACTCACCAAGCATGGGAAGTAAAGGAGAAAGCGTTGGTAACTCGTAAATGTAGGCAACCAATCAATAAAAGCAGTGTAATAAATGTTAGTGGCAATCAAAGTAGTGCACGTCAAAGGATTTTAAATGCCCATAAAATAAAACAAAGATTTATACCATTATGTCAATTTATTTTTACCTTAGGTGGAAAGTGGCAAACACAAGACCGACGATACATATTAATGAGTGACGGTAATGTGATTGGACAACTATGATATAATGGATATAAGATTTAAGTTACCATACATGTTGGCTTTTAGAAATTTTGTTCAAATGGAAATTTTCCTTTAGAAATGAATCCATAGATGGTAATAGAATAGAGGGCATTTGGCAGTGTCACATAGTACTTCAATACCACAAGCAGAGCCACTGTTGCCAGCAAGAGTCCACAACCTCAACAGGGTTTCTTTTTAATCTTTCAAATGAGCCAGGGTCCTCCTTTTAATATTTAGATGATTCTCTCTTTTCATTTGCTATAAAGAGACCACTATGCTAGCATGGTAACTAGATAATCATAGTGCCATTCACCAGGCTATAAAAAAGTGATTAGCCTAGCTCATGATGAGACCCCCTGTCGTTTTGACAGTTTTAATTATCAAAAAGTTAATTACCTTGGTGTGGTGACCATAATGGAATATCACCCATTACATCCTTATGATCATTGTAGTTTGGATCATGATGAGACCCCCTATCCTCTTTAAAAGAATATTTGTTGTATTTTCATATTTTCATACTTTGATGCTTTTATTATAAAAAGATGGAGGCCCATTTACTCCTTAAGAGTCAAGGATGGTGTAAGAAGTAAACAAAACGCCAATGAAGTTATGCTTTTACCCCCATATCATCATATCAAAGGGATTTATCCATTTGAAAGTGTAAAAGATAAACCAACATGGTATTAGAATAATAAATCATTTTATCATGTGTCCAAAGAGAAGATATCAGCCAATCATTATAGAGATGCGCCATGTCAAATTTTGAATAAAAATGGCCATAAAAAGGTTTCATAAGTCATAATGGTATTAACATTACTGTTTTTCTTTATCTTAGGCACATGTCCAACCAAATGGTTTTTATTCAAAACATAAAAGAGAAAGAAAATGAAAAAAGAACGATCGGCGATAAAATAACAAAAAGAAATCACAGTTATTCATTCTACCGATTGAACAATAAACACACACAAAAAAAGAATTAGTGTTGTTCAATTGATTGAAAATAAATTGTTCAATCGATTGAACAACAAAACACACAAAAAGTGTTGTTCAATTGATTGAATAGAAATCATTCAAGTGATTGAATAGCAAAATACACACAAAGTGTTGTTCAATTGATTGAACAACAATCGTTCAAACGATTGAACAACAAAATCCACACAAGCAAATAAGTGTTGCTCAGTTTATTGAATGACAATCGTTCAATCGATTGAACAACAAAATGAAAAAAGTGTTGTTCAATTGATTGAATAGAAATCGTTAAAATGATTGAACAACAAAACACACAAAAAGTAAATAAGTGTTGTTCAGTTGATTTAACAGCAACCGTTCAATCAATTGAACAAAAAAACGTACAAAAAGTGGTGTTCAATTGATTGAACAAAAATCGTTCAAACGATTGAACAGCAAAGCACAAAAAGTGTTGTTCAATTGATTGAATAGCAATCGTTCAAATGATTGAACAACAAAACACAAAAAAGTGTTGTTCCATAGTGTAGAAAGATACAAGTAATAAAAAATAAAGTCCCATCACCAACTCTGGCCTCTGGGGTTTTGGTGTTTGGAATTGATTTGCTAAGAGTCCCACCCATGTTCAAATCTCTGGGGGCATCTCCTATACGCCCATAGTGTAGGAAGATACAAGAAATAAAAAATAAAGTCCTATCACCAACTCTAGCCTCTAGATTTTTGGTGTTTGGAATTGATTTGCAAAGACTCCCACCCATGTTGTTCAATTGATTGAACAACAATTGTTCCATCGATTGAATAAAAAAACATGGAAAGTGTTGTTCAATTTATTGAACTGCAACCATTCAACCGATTTAACAAAAAAACACACAAAAAGTGTTGTTCAATTGATTTTTACAATAATCATTCAATCGATTGAACAACAATCATTCAATCGATTGATTGAATGACAAAACACGAAAAAGGAAGTGTTGTTCAATTGATTGAACATTAATACACACAAAAAAATAAGCAATGTTCAATTGATTGAACAACAATCGTTCAATTGATTGAACAACAATACACACACGAAAATAAGTGTTGTTCAATTGATTGAACATCAATTGTTCAATCGATTGAACAACACTTACGAAACACACCCAAAAACAAGAGAAATCTTCGTATTTACATGATGATGCCTAACTAGATTGCAATCAACCGTAAAGGAATATATACATTATTTACACTAAAGAAAGATGCAATTTCGCGAGAGCCAATATGTTAAGTCATTACTACTTGTAGCTAACATTTGCATGGTGGGGTCATCATGTACTTGTTGACAAAAAGACTCCTTGCTCAGTGGTTTGTGATAAAGATGCACCCAATGCCCATTCATCTTGAAAGAATGGCCAAACCTGTCAATGGTAGTCAAAGTGAGAGTACCCTTATTATGTACTTCTTGAATTTCATAAGGGCCAAGCCACCTTGTCTATAACTTTCCCAGAAAGTCTTGGAATCTAGAGTCATAGAGAAGTGCCCAATATCCTTTTTGAAACTTCTTCTTTTTAATAAGTTTGTCATAACACTTCGCTCTTTGCTGCTAAATAATTGCGGTGTGTTGTAGAGTAAGTAGTCAAGCCTCACTCAATTCGTTTATTTGTTGAAGTCGCTTGGTTTGAGCTTCTATTAGATCCATTCCCACTTCTTGAGTTGTTCTTAGAGTCTTTATTTCAAATTCAATGGGAAAGATAGGTTCTTTTCCAAATACAAGTTGGTATGGAGAATATCTAGTAGTATTTCACCAAGTTATGTGATAGGCCCACAAGGCCTCTGCCAGTCTAGCAACCCATTCCCACCAATGTGTTGAGACAGTCTTGGTCAGAATTGCTTCGATGACCTTATTGGTGCTTTCAACCTGCCCATTTTCTTGTGGGTGATACAGGGAAGTGACTCTATGTGTAATGTGGTGGTTCCTTAGAGTGGCTATAATTTTGTGTCCTACAAATTTCCTCCTCCACCTGTTATCACTTCCCAAGGTAAATGATACCACACAAGTAGCCCAAAAAATAAATTAATTACAGCTTCTTCTGTAGCTCTTGGAAAATCTATTGTTTCTATCCACTTTGTTACATAATTTGTGGCAACCAGTATGTAGGCCCTTTGGTTTGACAGTAGATAAAATGGGCCAACAAAATTCAGTGCCCATCATTCAAAGGGCTTTATCACCAATTGGGGCTGCAGTGGCATTTCATTAGATTAACCAGGTTGGCCCATCCTTTGGTAGCTATCACAAGCCTGGGCATATTTCTTAGCATATTTAAAAATAGTGGGCCAATAATAGCCCATCTATAGTACCTTATGCCTTGTCCTATGATCTATGAAGTGTCTTCCGCAGGGCTCATCATGGAAAGCCTTCAGGATGTCATAAATCTCATCCTCACGAATTCATCTGTCAATACACATTTTAGACCCTATGTGAAAATGGTATCCTCCAATCCAATAAAATCAGACCCTGTGTTGGACAATATGTTTCCTTTCCCTTGCTATCAAGTTCCTGGGTAGCTTTCCTATTGCCAAATAATTTGATACATCTGCATACCATGGCATTTTGATTGCTAAGACAAAATAATATTCATCTGGGAATTGGTCATCCACTGCCAATGGATCATTTATCTTTGGAACTCGAGACAAAAAATCAACGACTAGGTTTTCCTCCCCCGGACGATCTTTGATGGTGATATCAAACTCCTGCAAAAGAAATAACCAATGAGTCACTTGACCATTTGTAATAGGTTTTTTGGCTAAGTTCCTAATGGAGGAATGATGAGTATACAAAAAAAAATTAATAGCCAGTTATATAATGTCTAAATTTATTTATGGAATAAATGACAGCTAAGAATTCTTTTTATGTTATTATATAATTAAGCTTAGCAACAGTAAGCCTTTTGTTGATATAATATATAGTATAAAGTTTTTTGTCCTCCTCTTGGCCAAGGAAAATGCCTATTGTTGCATTTGATGCGTCCATGGAGATGTGAAAGGGAAGATCCCAGTTAGGTCCACGTAATATTGGTGTCGTCAAAACTAGTTTCTTTAAATCTGTAAAAGCTATGTCACATTTGTTAGACCATTTAAAGTCAACATTTCCAGTTAAAGCATATAAAGGCGCAGCAATTTGTGAAATTTCTTTGATAAACCTATGATAATATCATGCATATACAAGGAGGATACGTACCTCCGTCTGAGTGTAAAGTGTAGGTAATAAAAGAATTACCTGTATCTTTTCTCGATCTACCTGTATCCCTACTTCAAAAATACAATGTCTCAGGATTACACCTTCAGTCATCATCATGTGACACTTGACATTGCTTAAACATAGCTTGGTAGCGATGCATCATTCCAAAACCTTCTCTAATGTTTGTAGCACTTGGTCAAAGTCATCCCCATATGGGTTAAATTCATCCATGTAAACTTCAAGCCCTTCATTTATCAAGTCAAGAAAAATGCTGAGTATTGCTCTTGAAAACATAGTTGGGGCTTTGCATAATCCACATGGTAACTCTCTGTAAGAAAATGTACCCCACGGACAGGTGAAGGTTGTTTTGTCTTGGTCTTCAGGGGCGATTTGAATGTGATTGTAGCCACTGAAGCCATCTAGAAAGGAAAATAATTGCTTCCTTGCCAGAGTATCAAGGACCTAATCAATAAATGGAAGAGGGAAGTGATCTTTCTATTTTTCTTTATTCAATTCCCAATAATCCACATAGATATTCCACTTCCCATTTTTCTTAGGGACAAATACCAATGGAGAGACACATTTGCTATCCGAAATGGGATAAATGAAATTCACGTCCATCAGCTTCTCTAGCTCTTCTTTTACAATGTCCTTGAGATGTGGATTCAATCTCCGTTGAGGCTGTCGGATTGGATGAGCATCCTTTTCGGTGTTGATATGATGCATACATAACTATGGGTCTATGCCCTTCATGTCAGGATAGTCCCAAGCAAAATCCCCTTTATATTTTTACAGAACATGAATGATTTTTTGTTGTTGGTCACTATCCAGGCTATCATTAATGTTTAAAACCTTCCCTGGTTCGATTTCAACAAGATTGCTATTATGAACAGTAGTTGTCTGGATATGCTGATCATCAGTATATTTCAAAGGGTCTTCCAAGGCTTTATTGTCAAGAATTTTCTTTTAACAATTGACATTTTACGTTGTTCACATTAGCTGGATGATTGATAAAGTTGTTGATAACATCATTTTCAGTCTGATCCTTAAATGCAAGTTCCTTTGCTACTGTAAGTGGTGAACTAATGCTTTCTTCCAGGTATGCGGGTGGTTGTTTACATATTTTTACAATGGGTAGACTTGATTTGGTAGGAGGATATAAAACAATATTTGTTACAGCATCCCCTTTAGCAATAGTCATACTGCCCCCTTGGCATCCTATGTAAGCATCGGTTGTTGGCATCCAAGGTTGGCCCAAAATTAGAGGGTGCCTGTCCAATCGACTCTTTGGTTTTATAACAAGAAAATCTACTAGATACTCCCATGAATCAATAGAAACTGTAATATCCTGTAAAGTTCCCTATGGCCTTACCACGGAATGATCAACAAGTTCTAGCAGGGTGGTGGTTGGTTCTAGACCTGTAATACCAAGTGTCTAACAGGTTTCTGTTGTTAAGATGTTAATGGTTGCACCCAGATCAACTAGTGTGTTTGGAAAGGAGTGGCCATATATTTGAACTGTAACAATGGGATTCCCACGATATTCATATTTTACCAGAGTGAGTAAATCATATAAGGTCCCTACAACATGAATGGTGGGTGAAGTTTTTGATGTCCTCATAGGCTTCTTTACACATAGCTCTTTAATCTTTTTAGCATAAATAGGAATATCTTGGATGGCCTGGAGGGGAGGAATTTTAATACAAAGATTTTTAAGTTCCCCTACAAGATAAAAATCGGGATAAATAATTAGTTTAGGTATTGTTAACCTTTTAGGGAATGGGGGAGAAGTGACTATCAGTTTCTCAAGATCTTAATGTTGATCTGTATCTTCTCCTTGTTTTATTTGTGTATCATTTACAGTTTATGGTATATGTACAAGTGGGGTTTCCAACTCAATTGATGGTTGGTGTCTCTTTTCCCTAGGGGTAATGATACGTCCTGACCTCAATCTAAGTTCATTACATTATTTTTGTTCAATCTCATAGTCTAATATCTCGACAATTTTCACCAGTTGAACCACTCTGTTATTGGGATTTGAATTCTATTGAGATGGAAATTGAGGAGGCAAAAGAGGCTGAGGTTTTTTCTGTAATTGATATGGGGCTGATAATGTAGGTTTTGGTTGAGGACCTATCCCCATAGGTGTATTAGATATCTCCAAAGGTCACTACCAATTCGGAGACCAGTTTTGATTTTGAGAAGTAGACATAGGCCACTGGGATGGATCTGGATTACCTTGCCAAACAAGAGCAAAAGGAGAATCTAGCCATCCATTACCTAGAAAGGACTGAGTTGGCCAAAATGTCATAAGGAATGACTGGGATTGCCAATTCGAGTAATATGACTGGCCTTGCCATGTTGCCCCAGGGTACTATTGCTGATTAAATGGTGAAGAAGGAAAGAATTGGGATGTGTCTTGTGAAATACCTGTAGGTTTGGTCTGCCACTATCGATGCTAGTTCATTAAGTATAATGGCTCAGTCCCTTCTTCTGCTTCTTTGAAAACGGATTTCAACTCAGGAAGTGATGTAAATTGTTTAGTGGTGTGATCCTTGTTGTAGATGTCGCATGTCTAGACTATGTTCAATGGACACTCCCATTGGTTGTGCTTCTTCCGACAACGTGGGCAAAAATGACAAAATTTTGTTATGCTAAGGCTTATTTATGTTTACCTACAAGACGTCTAGCTACGTTGTGAGGGTGCCCAGGATGTTAGTCTTGAATTCTTCCATGAGGTTACTAATTTTCATCCTTGTTACGCCTCCACTGTGTGGTTTGCTTCCTCTGGTTATAGGATCCCAGCTTCCTAACCGTGTGCGTGTGCTACCTTGTGAACACCTGATACACAAGCGAACGATTTCATCCTAATCTTCTTGAGAAATATCCCCTTTCCCCATAAAATTTAGAGTTTCTATCCATTCTTCTTTCATTCCCTTAATTAAGATAGCTCTCAGGACTTATTTTGGTAAAGTGGTGTGAGGGGATCTCTGCAAATTATAGTGAAACGATTCAACATATTCTTCTAGAGTTTCATTATACTTTGTAGCCATCTTAAAGATTTCATCTTTTAATTCCCTAGTCTTGCAAAATTCCTGGTATCTTATGAGAAAAGAATTTTTCATGTCATCCCAAGAGTTAATAGTACATCTGCCTAAACCCATGAACCACCTCAAAGCTGCTCATTTTAGAGTAGAAGGGGACAATTTTATTTTTTCAGGGTCGATGGTATAGTCATATCCTCTACAGAGAACATCGAAATCGAATAAGAAGGCATCTAGATCCTCCTTGATCATCCCATCAAAAGTTGGGATGCTTTGTAAGGGAATAGCTTTCATCGAGGAATTATCCACTTGGTCGACTATGGGGTATTCCAATGT
Organism: Pinus taeda; assembly: GCA_000404065.3. Lineage (NCBI taxonomy): Eukaryota > Viridiplantae > Streptophyta > Pinopsida > Pinales > Pinaceae > Pinus > Pinus taeda. The sequence continues at coordinate 97,355 of APFE031083330.1, forward strand.
CAAGGTCTGACCTTGATGTAGTAGATTCACCATTTGGTAAAAAATGTGCCAATATCCTTCAGGGATTTCAAGGAGTGATATTTGAGTAAGTGGAGCATTGACAATCCGAGTTGGTTTTGCAACACTGCCTAGATTTGGGATCACAGGAGATCCTTGTTCAGATAGTTGAGGTCCTACCTTAGCAATTCGACTAGTTTCTCCCTCTCCTTCTTCTAAGTTGCATGATTTTCCCTCTTATAGAGGATCAGAATGTAAATTTGTTGTAACCTGAAAAGTCTATTTAGATCCTCTAATTTGGCTATGAATCTCAGCATAGGCTACAGATGTTGAGCCTGTTTCCTAAGAGATTACAGTAGGGATTTTTCCAGAGACAGTCGGAATCCTACTCATGCCTGAGACTCTTCTTTTCTTATGATTTCGTCTATAATAGTTGTCCTCCCAAGACTCATCGATCCCTTGGGTTTTGTGGATTTAGGTGGAGGGTTCTGATCTTTTTCTATCTTTTTATTCCTAGTCATTCATAAAAAAAACTATTTCTATTTAACCTCTATGCTTTTGCTTAAAAGCGGGCTGATGAGCAAGCACTTTACTTGTTGGTCACGCGGGTTCTTACCTCTCGCTTTTAAAACCTAATTCTCGTACAGAAAGATAAAAGGAAATCAATTTGAAACACTCTCCCTGGCAATGTCGCAAAAATGTTGGTGCACTAAGATGTCTTATTACAAGCAATCTTAATACCTACATTCATTATCAACCCAGGGCAAGTCTTTTTATTTCAAGAGAGTCAACACTATATATGCAGTGAAATCAGAGGTCAATTTGTGTTAGAATTGTTGCAATTGCTAATCTCTATTTCTCTAAATTCAATCCAAATGCTTCTTAAAGGAATTCATAACACACTTCCAAAGCTACTTAATATATTCTGCAAGTAACTGAATCAGAATGCAAATAGAACTAGTCAAATTTGACAATCTATCTTGTATTGAAACTAACTCATTTAACATGAAGGAAAGCTATGATAATTGAACAACAAATAACCATATAAACACCTCATTTAAAGTAATCACTCTAGCTTTGAAATCTATGATAGTGTTACCTTAGAATGAACAACAATCTCAAATGAACATAACCAAAGAGCATCATGCATATAACATAACCATTTCAATAAAGAGCATCGTGCATATATAATCACATAAATAAATCTAGAATATTGACTGAACAACAATGCAAATTGGAATCATCAATCCTCACAGTAATCATAATGATACTAACCTTGCAAACTAATAATAATAAACAGTGAAGAATATACAAAGATAATTATAACACAATTGGAGCAGTAGATCTTTTATTGACTAGGCCCAAGGTCTCCACAAGTCCTTGTTGTTAGATACTCAGAATAAGATTATGAATTAAACACAGTATTCTTCATTAAAATCAATAACATATTTATAGCATCACCGAGATGAAGGTATTATATGTCCAAAAAGAATAGTTATAATCTATGAATTCTTAAACTAGTTGTTTAGCTCGCCTAATCTTGGTGAGAACCTAAGAGAGATGACAAACATGCTTAAGAAGGATAGCCAAGTGAAATGGATGGAGGAGGCTGTAAAATGTTTCAATTTGGTCAAATTGGCTCTTTCCTTAGCTCCAGTTCTAGTCAGCCCCGACTACACTCAGGATTTCATATTGTTTTCATTTGCTTCGAAGCATACTATGGCAGCTGTATTATTGCAGAAAAGAGATGATCATGAAAGACCCATTGCATTCTTCATAGAAGCTATAAGAGATGCAGCCTTAAAATACAACATCATTGAGAAGCAGGCCCTTGCACTTGTGAAGGCATTGAAAGATTTCCGGGTATATATTATACATTCTCATATTTTGGCCTATGTTCCTAACGCTGCTGTCAAAGATGTTTTAGTACAGACCGATCCGGAAGGAAGACGAGGCAAATGGATTGCAGCCTTGCTGGAATATGATGTGAAAATAAAGCCCACAAAGCTGGTTAAAGGATAGGGATTGGCGAAGTTAATGGCTGAATCAAACTTGCACGCCTTGGAAATAAATCTGATCGCTACTATGTCCGATGAGAATGAGGAAGGATCGTCAATTCAAGTATATGAAATGTTTTCTCTTTCTCCATGGTATTCAGATATCATATATGTGCTTAAAAATTTGTCACCACCACCCGGTATGACTAGAAGCAAAGCGAGACCACTCAAGTTGAAGGCTGCCAAGTTTTTCATTCTCAATTCTGCACTGTATTGGAAAGATCCCAGTGGTGTTCTGTTAAATTGTTTGGTGGAAAAGGAAGCAAAGAAGGTCATGGAGGACTGCCACCAAGGCGACTGTGGTGGTCACCTTTTTTGGAAGTCAATAGCAAATAAAATTTTGAGAGCGGGGTACTATTGGCCGACATTGTTTGTTGATGTATATAATATGGTCAAGTGCTGTCATAAGTGTCACATTTTTGAGGGAAAACAGAAGTTATATCCTTTACTACTCAAGCCCATCGAGGTGAGTGCCCCTTTCCAGCAATGGGGGTTGGATTTCATTGGCAAAATTCATCCCACTTCTTCCGGTCAGCATATATGGATCCTTACAGCGACAGATTATTTCACGAAATGTATCAAGGTAATTCCCACCAGACAAGTTACTGATGCAGTAATCATTTCATTCCTTGAAAATAACATCTTGTCTCGCTTTGCTTGTCCGAATAAGCTAATCACTGATAACACAACATCTTTCAAATCAAAAAGGATGGTAGAGTTTTTTCATAAATATCACATCATCTTGGGTCACTCAACTGCCTATCATTCGCAAGGCAATGGATTGGCATAGTCTTTGAACAAATAATTGATCAACATAATCAAGAAGCTGTTGGAAATAAATAAGAAGAGCTGGCATAAGAGGTTGGTCAATGCACTTTGGGCAGATCAGGTCATTCAGAGGAAATCCATAGGTGCATCACCTTTCGAGCTTGTTTATGGAGTTGATACAGTATTTCCTACCTCTCTTGCTACCTCGGTAGTCAAACTTCTTTAGGAGGCCGGTAGTGAAGAAGACCCCATGCAAAGAAGGCTGAATCAAATGGTCCACTTGCACCAGACCAGAGAAGAAGTTTTCAAGAACACATCCAAATTGCAAGAGAAGATCAAGAAAATTTATGACAGAAAGGTAAAGGTGGACAAATTTCAAGTGGATGATGTGGTGGTGAAGTGGGATGCAAAGAATAAGGAGAAAGGCAAGCACAGTAAGTTCGAGCATCTTTGGAAAGGTCCTTTCAAGATTGCAACATATTTGGGTCAAAATTCCTTTCTTCTGAAGGAAATGAATGGGGAAGATTGTCTAGGAGGGCCGATCAATGGTCGGCTCCTCAAGCGGTACCATTTCTAAACCCTACTTCCACTGTCACTGTAAATACCACTTCATTTCAGTTTGGTTATAATTTGTTAAGTTAATCTTCAAGTCATTTCAATGTCAAGTTTGAGTTAGTTTTTTCGTCTTTTCAGTTTCATAAATGAGTCAGAGTACTGTGTTGTTTGTCGAAATAATGACTCCATAGCCCAATGGATGAAGGCACTATCTAGCTCTTCCAGAGATCTGTTGTTCTTGGTACCTCGAAGGAGCTACCATCCCCCATTGGAGCCAATGTTAGAGTCGGTCTGGTCAGTCCTCCATCAGAGATCAAAACTCTTTATGCATTTCATTTTTAGGTGTTCCGCTCCATTCACTCAACTGCATTCTGCTAGGGGCATGCGATAATCTGACGGAGAAGGTCATGCTAGTCATTTCCCCTCACGTCTGGCTCCTGCTGGCTCAGGTCTTTTGTCAATGATCACTAAAGTCCATGACAGTCAAGGTCTGGTCCTTTAAAGGACAAAAGTCATTTTTCGATAGTTAGGTCTAGGGATTCATCAATTTGGTCTTCAAACATATTCAATAAAGCCATGCAGGCCAGAGTGAGGCCCTCACACAGTTATGATTCAAAGAGTTTCATTGTCATATGGATAGACTTTGACTCTTCTTCAAAACTCTGTTTTGAAGAAAAGTCAAACAGTGTCATTGGTGATAAAATTTTCAAAAAATTCGTCAGTTGATTTCTTCATATGCAGTCATGGTTTCCGTGGCCAAATGTCCTATCATGCAATCCCTGCAAAGAGTCACAAAAATTTCATCATTTGAGCTAAAATCTCAAAGGGAAAGTGAAAATCAGTGTGCTTTAAAGTCAGTGAAAAAGTGTCAAAACATAACATTAGAAAAATGGGTTTTTGGAGAAGAAAAAATTTAACCCATGACCTCAAAGTCTTTATATACAAGTTTCCACCAAAATTAGAGGCATTGTGCAAATCAAGTTCATTGGGAGACATTGCAAAGTGATTAGGAGTGCATTGTGCGTGTTTGGAGCAAGTTGGAGGCAGTTTCCAGGAGCGCAGCGCATATACACAGGGGCATGGCGCACATAAAGGGCCTGGTGCACACAGAGCCAACCCTCAATGCATTTTTTCAACAGGCACGACACACACCCAGGGCATGGTACATTGGGTTTTGTACACGGCGCACACCCACAAAGGGCCCAAATGGTGCCAAATCACTTCAAATTGATTGTGAAGCCCATCAAATTGACAGGTAGGCTCTATGTCATGACTTGTTCATCAAAGTTTATAAATGATATGGTGGTTTATGGCTATGTTTGAATGCAACAAAAATCATAAAATAAAACACAAGAAAACACCAAAGGCCATTGTTTCTAGGGTTGCATAATTGTGGTATTGAGGCCAAGGTTCCATTTTCACCCACCATTTTTCCTTCACCTACCATTTTTCCCTATCCTCCCTTTTACCTTTTTCCTATTATCCCTACCCTAAAACACTACCAAACCCTATTCCCTTTCCCCTCCTCTTATTTGTCAACATAACACCCCAAAACACTACCCTATCAAATACCAAAACCCCCTACATATCCCTAAACAAACTTCTCCCCATAACCCCTATTCCCATCACATTACTCCCCTCTTAATACTCCCTTTTATTTCATTGTTCCCCTTGGTGACAAATATCACAAGAGCACCCAGCTTCACACCATCATCAAAAGGCAGCCTAAATACAGTACACATAGCAGTCATGGCATCACACCATTCATCAAAGTATGAGATGGAGACACAAAGTGATTCATCCTCAGAAGAGCAGGCTCCCAGGAGACATCACAAGAGTGGAAAACATGTTAGGGATGAGCCCACTACCCTCACTGAATTACAAGCATGCCCTCTTACCATGTCATGTTTCCAGCACCTAGCATGTTTTGAATTTTGTCAAAGGGTGGCTAATGTTAGAGTTAATCATGATTTGGCCAATCTTTTTGTGCTTCACCTACATGGAGGTCAGTCTAACTTGGCCGGGGTCACCTTCACATTGACACCCGAAACTATCTCAGTGGCAATAGGCATACCAAATGTTGGAGAACAGTGGCATAAGAAGAAGAAGGTGGATAGGCAACATTATGAGCCTTACATTAAGGCCATATTCTTGAGTCAGCTCACAAGAGTCTTCCCATTCAGATATTTGAAAGATGAGTATGCTCCACTCATGAAATTGATCATGAAGTACTTCAGCTGTGAGGGGAGGTTCTCTCGATTATGTGCCTATCACATCAAGTTGCTCATGAACTTTACCAGGGTGCGGATGATGAACCTCCCATTTTTCATTTGTAGGAACATAGAGATGATGAACACCTTCATGCAGCATAAGACCCCTCAGCAGCAGCTCAACAATGTTTATCACTTTGCTCTTATCCGGATTTTGGTAGATCATCAGTTGGGATTGCAGGGCATTGCTTGGGAGGACATCATCTCCCGTGACCTCTTCAGCACTTCACAGGCATTATCAGAGGCAGAGCATGAGATAGGTGGTCCTTCTCATCAGTATGAGCACCATGAGACCACAACTATGCCAGTATTCGTGACATATCAGAGAGGCAGTAGGCACTTGTTTGCAGCAGCAAAGCGAGTGTTATCTCCACCCGCGGTGGAAGGGGCCTCGTTTCCGGCATCGACTACACAAGTACAAGACAAGGGCAAGAATCCCATGCATGATGAGGGGCCATTAGGTTCATAGGAGGCCGATTTAATCCTCATTCAGGATGATGATGCAGATGTGGAGAATGCCCGCCTTAGGATGACTATTCAGGAGCAGAACACAGAGATCCAAGACTTGTCACTCAATGTGGAGAGGGCCAAATGGATCATCAGGTATCTGGAGCAGAGGAACAAGTAGCTTGAGGACCAGCATGAGATCATGGAGCTGCAAAACATCTGTGAGAATCGACAAGCTGCCCAACAAAGGAGGATCAAGCTTACTACCTTGGAGCAAGAGATCAACAATGATCGTGAGTCTTGGCTAGAGCGAATCAACATACACCTTGAGAGACTGCTGGAGAAGGCTGACAGAGACAAAATCATACTGAGGAGGATGGTTTATCATTACAGGGCTCGGAACATGAGTGCAAAGGCCCGGATAAGGAGCTTGAAGGCAAAATTGAGCAAAGCAACAAAAGAGGAAAAAGAGACAAAAGAGCAAGATCGGCTCTGAATCTTGGCTGAAGCTTCTGTGGCCTAGCATAGTGCCTCTTAGAGAACCTCCTTCCCAAATTTCAAGAAATTTGGGGCAATTTTGGTCACATTGTAATTTTTTGGTCACAAACACAGGTTTTTTCTCCCTATGTGTCGCGCCACTAGCGCGACGCTTAGAATTGGGAGCTCCAAATTAGAAATGGCTTGCATTTTTGGATTCAACATGAAAATTCATGACTACTAGTGCTTGGACAAGAAATTTGGGCATGATTTCCGGGGCGCTGCCCCGGACCCCATAAAGTGGGGTTACGGGTACCCCTCAAACCCCTTGTTAACTATGTGGAAAGAATATAACACAACTCAACAATCTCCCACTTGTTGTTTTCTTTCCACAGGGGGCCACAGGAGATCTTAGTCATTTTTCCAGCCCTGAAACGCCCATTGTTTCTCTACACCAAGAGAACTTCTCAGAGCTCACGGATTTTGTCAATGCATCTGCAGTATTCTTCAAAGTGTCCACCTTTACCAGCAACGCCTGTTTTTCTTCTATCATATCCCTCACAAAGTGATACTGAACATCAATGTGCTTTTGTCTTTGAATGATAAGCAGGGTTCTTTGCCAAGAAAATTGCACTTTGGCTGTCACAATCTATCCTTATAGCTCCCTATACTAACCCCATACTTGAACACAATCTCTGCAACCAAACTGC
>APFE031083340.1:2923-26378 GCA_000404065.3 Pinus taeda
GAGGGATCCTTGGAGTTTTTCTCCCCAAGATCTTGATAAGAGCATCCCATATTTTGGTGGAATGTCGGAAACTACTACGTCCATTAGGATTGTCTTGTTGGGAAATTGGACTAGAGACACATAAAGGTCTTTGATTAAGCCTAAACACTTGACCTGACTTGAGTCGAAGGAGAACAGATCTTTGTAGGGTCTTGTGACATCAAGGTTTAGCTTTTCCATTACGGCTTTGTGCATAAGATTGTGTGAGGCACCTGAGTCAAACATAGCATTATGCAAGATCTTGTCATGTATGTGCAGATTGACATAAAAGGGTGGAACAGATCCATATGTTGATTTTCCATTAACTTCTGGACTAAACAACAGCTCAGGGGTATCATCCAAAACATTTACATCATCCTTGACCTCTGGCATTTGAAGTGACCTTTGAATTTGTTGCCTATAAACATCATGCTTGGCAAGTTCTGAGAGGGGGATGGATATCTTAAGTTTTCCAATCTCTGCTTCTAAATTAAATGGTTTCTCTAATGGAATCTTTGTGTTAGCAGTAGTAGATTTCTCCTTTTCAAGAGTATTTTCTGTGTTTTCCTTTTGATTATTTGCGTTATGGTGACTGACCCTTTGTGGTATTTATGTTTTGGGAAGATTTTTAGGATTGTTGTTCAAATTTTCTTTCGAGGAAGAAGGAGGCAGAGGCTGATCAATAGGAGGTTGTATGTCTGTTATGTCCTCTACATTCACTTGATGTGGATTTGGGATAGTTATATCAGCTGGTTCTATTATGATAACCTTGCCTTCAATCTTGTTGGGCTGCTTGCTCTCTTTTGTTTTGCTAGGTGCAGGGATATCAATGGTTCTTGTTCTCAGCTTATATTGTTTGTGGACCTCATGCATAGCAGAATCATAGCCTTGTTTAAAATCAAAAGACTCTCCAGACTTAGTCTGAAATTGATTTACATCATGGTAATCTTGATCCTCTTGAGTGAGAAAAATCTGTTGCTCATTTTTCGAATCTATCAAGTTCATGTGAGTCTCTTCTATGGGCTCACTAGAAGTGGATGCTTCTGTGTAGTTTTCTTGGAAAGGAGGTCTTATATCATGGTCTGGGCTAGATCTACCAGCGTTTGTGTTCTGAGCTTTCCTGAAATTTGGGTTCCTTATGGCGTTAGGCTGTTGGCCTTCCCATGATGATTTCCTCTCAACACTTTCCACTCTATCTCCCAGCGTGTGCATGCCACTGATAATAGCATCTAGTTTTTGGTCTAAGGTTGAGGGTTCTTCCTTGAAGGTGGTTCTTCTCTCGGTTCTAGCTCTGTTTCTTTTAGCAATCAGGTTTGCCTCCACACTAACAGCAACATTTTGCATTTCTGCAAGGCTTTGAGGGGCTCTTTCCCTTAACTGATAAGCCATATCGGGATCAAAGCCATCAGGGAATTTGTACAAAGCAAGATCAGGTGGAGGTCTTAAGTTCTGTGTTATTGCATTATAAACATTATTAAACCTTTCACAGTAGTCTAAGACAGTCCCTTGAGGGCCTCTTTTGATAGCGTCATATTCAGATAATATGTGCAAGGGGTCTTTCCTTTTCTCCCATTTGTTGATAAATGACTGGTATAAGGTGTCTGGGTCTGCTATGGAATTGTCTGGGAGTGCTCTAAACCAAGTCCTGACATCACCTATCAAACTTTGGACAAAAATCTTCATTCTCACACTATCATCGTCAATCTCATAACTCTCAAAGTAGTCCTGTATTTTCTTTGTATGCTGAAGGGGTGTGTGGGAACTTGTGCCATCAAAATAAGTTATTTTAGTCTGGTAATCCTAAGGCATAGCCCCGGGATTAGCAAGCAGCTGTAAAGGTGCATATCTGTTAGCCATATTAACAGGGATAAGTGGAACAACCGAAGCAACTGGGATAATAGGAGTAGTAGTGGTGGTATGCGTAGCGAACAGGGGTGTAGAAATGGGACTTGGAGAAGAGGATTATGAACAAGGGGAAGTAGGGTTTGAACGAAATAAAACTTTAACAGGGGTTGGAAAACAACTTGGTTGAATTGTCTCAGTAATGGTACCAGCAAAATCTTTTTGCTGCTCTTGTTTTCTAACGATCTTAGGGATTATATTGGAATTTTCAAAAACAGCTGGGGGACTTGGGTTTGGATTTGATCTTGTATGACGCGAATGCTTTTTGGGAGCCAGCTTCTAGCTTGCTTCTTTTCTTTTTTTTGTGGGGGGGGGATTTTCTAACAATATAGGCTAAACAAAAACTTTTTAAAGGTCAGATTCTTCCTCAGCGGAGCTTCGAACTGGATTTGTGAGATTATCTGAGGAAGTTCCCCAGTGGAGTCGCCATTATGTTAACACTCAGGTTGTCCCTAAGCTCTTGAAGGAATATGGCCGAGGTAACCACAAACCAATCTCTGGATTGTAGGTTCTAGCCTACCTGCAATCAGAGAGGGCTCTCTCTTAATGATTTTGTTGATGATTATTTTAGGCTAGCTATTGGTTTCAAAGGGTTTTGTGTTCGGTGGTAGGAAGGATGATTCTTTCAAATAGAGAGGCATGCATAGTGTGATAAGTTCAAACCATTGGGCATGGAGTCAAGGAGTAGGACTGCTGGTGTGTTTTCTTGGTCACAAGAGAAAAATGGAGCAAGGTAGCTACACATAAAACAACCTTCAAGCTAAAAGAGATGAAATTAAGTCTAAGGAATGAGAGGTAATTAAGAATCTCTCACTCAGCTTAACAGAGGGAAGGCGAATGAGCTCTATCTAGGGGCAGTTAATAATCCCTGGATAACTGTCATACATGAGTGAATTAGGGCAAATATGAGCCATGTGGAATCCATATTTATGCCTAAAATAGATGAAAACATAAGGAAACAACATAAACTGAGCATAGAGTTCAGTTTAAACAAGTTCTAAGCTAAGCTTTCTTTCTGTTGTTTAGATGGTGATTTATGAATGAAAAAATAGAAGTAAGAAGCACTTATTGAGTCATGTAATAGCATAAGAATTCCACAGTCACTCTTCAACCATTAAACACAGCAAACGATCCATTCTCCAAGCGTGTGAGTAGTCTTTGATTATAGAAAATATCAGTTATACTGTGCGAGTCTCTCCTGGATCGAATCAGCCAACTAACAACCATGCCTATTCCATTGTTCAAGGTTGTCTTTATAGTGAAAATATCTAAGAGCATTTATTATAGCTGACCTAAACAGGTCTGCGGGAAAAGCTTTTTAAACCTAAACTTGCGCTGAAATTAAATGCAAGTAAATATCTATTGAGCTATGCCGGAGGCAGCTGAATCAAAATGAGTTAATATGGTGTCCTTGATGGCTCGATATAATGCTTCTGCAATAACTGTGTTTTGAGCTTTGGTCCACTGATCTCATGTGACTTTGATGTGCAGTAACTGTGATTTGAGAGGCTTTAAATGGCTTTTATTGTTTCTTTGACTTGTTGGGGGCTCTTTAATGTTTTATCAGTTTCGAGCACTGAGAAAATCTTCATTGATACACTTTGCCGCAACACTGATACACTTTGACATGAGTTTTGGCTTCTTTCTACTTTTAATACTCTTTTAACTGCTAAATCGCCCTTTTTCTGCCCTTTCGAGGCAAAAACGACTGCTGAAGAAAAAGATTCCCCATTTTGGCCTATTTCCCGTAGCGATCGTGCATCGAAAACTGCCTCAAATTTTGAATCTGGGCTTCCTAAGTTGCGATTTCGTACTTGCGCGCTTTTTGGCGGGTGACGTGGCAAGGGAAAAACGCCCATCCCCGGATGCAATGATAGGTTTGGAAGTGAACAGACCTTCCCACCGTAGATCTAGGGCGCGGCCAATCAGACGGATGGCAGAACAAAGAAGGTGGTGATAGGATAAGGGACGGGGCATATATATATATATATGGCGTGGATTCATATGAAACGTTGATTGCCGATATGTGGTCTTCAACAGAGCATCGGTGATGAACCATATCAGCAGTGCACATGCATGTTTTGTTTTGTCATAGCGATACGCCGATCGGCGAAATCGCTGTCGGCCAAACCAATCGGGGGCACACTTATGCGTTGTTTTGATACACGACTCCCCTCTCGACTGCGATATCACATCGGAGGGGGTCCAATAGAACCCTTTTGCAATCGGATCATGGCCCAAGGTAAGTGACGCGGGCTTTTACGATCGGAATTTTTTGATGTTTTAAGGGATTTCAAGGCATGGGTAGGGGTCCGATATGCATGAGAAGATGGTTTGAGGGGGGAAATGAGGGTTCTTGCTGAGTTTCAGATAAACTTAGAAATTCCCAAGTATATTTATGGTTATATTTCAACCAGGGGAAGGGCATAAGTATATAGAGGAGTTATTAACATAGTTTTAGTAGGGGGAAGGGGAGATAGATAGGGAGTTACATAGTAGAGTTAACAGTCAATATGACAATGATGAGAAAAAACGCTATGTAAATCCTAGGCTATCAAGGAGAAGTAAGAGTTGTGGGGGAAGTATGGACTTTCCTTGAGTAAAGCAGATCTTTACCAAGGCTACTAATATGAAGAATGATGAATATGAGAGGTATCAATCAGATCTTGACCTCTTTAGGGGAAGTTAGTGAGTGATTTGGGGAAGAGGAAGAAGGGGGGGAGTTAGACATGCCTTGCTTGAAGTCTTTTAAATGGAAAACTGCCTCCAACTTGTGATCTGAATAGATATGACACTTTGAAAACATGAAATGGATCACATAGCTTGATTTCTGCAAACACAAAGCTACTTATCGAGCCTACTTACCTAGCATTTTTTCTTCTGTTGGTTTTGGTGCACTTGAACTAGCAAACCCTGGCTATCCTTTTTTCTTTTGACTGCCCTCCTATCTACATCTACGCTTATTTCATCCAGGGGCTCAGATTAAGCTGTTGAGCATCCTTGCTTCTCTACCTGTCTAAGAATCTGCCAAGATTAAGCTGTTTGGACAGATAATGATTCTCTATATTCTACAACAAGAAATTGAAACCTAGGGAGACCAAGATTAAACTGTTTGGACCTCCCTTTAACTGAATTTTTTTCAAAAATGGAATAGAACATCAAAATTGGAACACGACAATGGCATTTAGACTAGCACACTCTCATCGCATCCTTCTTTCGCCTCTGTAGCAAATATGGAACATTGCAGCATGCAAAGTATGACATATTTGGCATGTAAAAATGTCAATCATGAAAGATGAGTAAGCAGTAGGAGGCTAATAGATAGGCTGCTAATTAAGTAGACTCTGAGTAGCTCTTTCAAACCAAACTTTTGGTTGAGGCTTAGCCTCCTCAACCTGAGAGGGTTGTCTCAATAGGTTAAAGATTTTTTATTAATGCTTAGATGGCTAACTCTAGGAACAAAATGGACAAATTTATAACTGGTTGACTGGTTGAATCAAAGATTAGAAAATATATATTGGGTTATGGAGTCAAGATAGTCTTCAACAAAACAACATTATCAACAAACATGGAAGTCAAGGCACTTAGAGTTTAGGTTTATAAATAAAATAGTAACACAATGAATCAACACAGTTTACAACCATGTGAAGGAAGTTAGATCGTTTTCCAATGAATTCTAAGTATCACAAGCTCATACCACTACAAATAAGTAATTGAACAAGGCCATAAGAACATCAGACAAATAAACTCCTTGGGAATCTTGAGTAGTCAAACTGATCTATGTATTAAGTATGAAAAACCACAATTTCTTACAATAACACAAATTTCTTTTGCTAATGAAATTACCAACCCTAAGGAATTTGATTCTCAAGCTTTATATAGAGTTTTACAACCTTGGATACTATGATCCATCTTTAGAGGAATTCGAATTCCTAACTTAGACACCTATCTTTTCATAAAACAAACTACTTAATTACAACTTGACAGCTAGCTGTCTTTAAGAGTCCTAATACAAATAGAAGTGAAACTCCTAAAACATGATTCTAAAAACCTTATCTATGTATTCAATACATTATTTAATTAGTTTCCAACCATGTCTTCGAGCTTGATGATGTCCACATTGCTATTGCAAAACCTGCTAAGTCATGACCTAACTGTCCTGAAAACTAGGAGACAGAGTTCCTCCTTTTAAGGCCCTTAATACCTTATGCTTATCTTCAAGTAGTTTTGCTAGTATACATGTGGCATGCATTGATAACCCATTAACATTTCATTTTCCACCTATGCAAAGAAAAGGAAACTCGAAAATATGGAGGAAAGACAAAACATGATTGTGCTACGAAAAAACTATGTTTTCCTAGCACAACTTTTATATCATTTATGAAATACTTCCTGGGACTTTGCTTTCTACACCACTGCCATATGAGACTTCATAAATGATCCCATGTCTACTAGAAACTTCAAAATTTGGAACTAATCAAATCTTAGCTCTGGAAAGCATCCATAAGTGCTAAATGATCATCTTTAGCAGTTTTGTAGCGCGCTACGAAACTGTTGTGTAGCTCTTTTTCAACATGGCCTTCAAAAATCTGTAGTTGGGGAGTTTTTCAAAATTCCATGAAGACTAATATGATCAACCAAAAATCAAAATCACTTACCCTTATAGATGTTCTTCTTCACAGTTGTTCTTCCTTTTATATGCCAAAACTCTTTTTATGTGCCAAAACTATTTTAATATATCTCCTTCACTCCCCCTTTTCAACATCCTGTTTCATTATTGTTGTAGACCCTTTTCTAGATTGGGTTAGTTGTATTTATAGGTCTTCAATTTGCCTCTTCAATCTCCTGTTTGTAATTCTCATCTGAGCATTAATCTTCCTTACAAATCTAGCTTCTTTGACTGCATGAACAGTCCAGGTAAAGTATTGAGTTTCATTTTTTACTATTTCTGGTTTGGACACCTTTTTAGCTTCCCAAAGAGCCTTCATCCTTTTGAAATTTTTCCTTTCAACAGAATGCTTTCTTGCTCTCACTCTTAGTCTAGAAATTTCATTATTGGCAGCTTTTAACCTTTCTTCCATAACCTCATAACTGGCCTTTTCCGCCTAAGTGGCAGGAACTATGCTTTTGTCACCTTCAGGTCTTGGAGACGGAATATCAATTAACTCTTCTTGAAAAAAAAATGTTTCTTCTATTCTAGCCAACTCAATATTGGGCTCTTGCATATTCTTAGATTGCCTGGTTAAGGGTTTTCTAGGTTTGAAAACAAATGTTGTGACATCATCCTCAAATTCCAATTTCTTGGAGGGTTTCATTTTCTTTGACTTTCCTTGATCGGATTTTATCACATCTGCCTACACCAAAGGGGATTCTACAACATCAATAGCTTTCAAAATATCATTTAAATCACCCTTCAAGCTGGAACCTTCTCCTGAGATCATTGTTTTACCTTTCTCCTTTGCAATTTGACTTCTGGTCAATCTCTTTTGAATTGGTTTGCTGGTTTACTATTCTTGTGTCATTCCCTTAACCTCAAGCATCTTTTCCCTTGTAGATTTAGGAGTTTCAAGGATGACTACTGGTTCTTTGCTTACTTGTTTTTTCTCCTACTTCCTAACTTAACATACCTTTATTCCCTGGACATTACAGACTTGCTGGTTTCTACTGATGGAGTTCCATTAACCCTAGGGCTAATGTTTGCACCTTGTTTTTCTACTCCAAAGTCACATAAAAACAAAAATGAAGACCATTCCTTGTTGATCCTCTTGAGTTCATGTCGAATTATCATTTTAATTATACCATGATGAAATAGGTAAGTTTCACATCCTTGAGATTTCAATTGTACTTTATCTGCCATCTTAGCTACACTTCGAAATAAGAAGTAAGGCAAATCTAGAGAAATCATACCAGTAAAATGTAACTGGAGTTTAAAATGATATGAATAAGCCTTTTGATATATGCCTTCACAGGTGAAATAGCGTTGAATGTTGAAGAGCAACTTGGTATAGCTGTTCTTGATGTCATCTAATAACAGCGCCCATGCCATGTACATAGTCTGCTTGCTGCTTGTTGTTTCATTTGGTTTGTTTTGCTTATTATCTTTGATTTTTCCTTGTTTGATTTTGCTTACAATTTTTGTTCACGTTCGTTTTGTTTGTTTAATATATTACTATTTTTGTTTCTAGAAATAACTATTTCCAACTACTACGTCCTGGATTTTGAATAGAGTATGTCGCTGAAATTTGAGGAAACTTGTGACATTGCAGGACTTGGCCAATCTTTTGTCTGCCCTCTCTGTGCTTGGTTGTAACTTTTGGCTAATGAAGTCCTGATCAAAAATACAAACTGTCTGCAAGGGAATTTCAGTCCAACCATGAATCTGTGTCCACACTGGGAAGCCCCATGCTTGTACTCAACCTTCTTCTTTGTGTGTTCAAGCTCATCCAACTAGTAGAAACGAAGAAGAGGAAAATATAAACGAGAAAACCTATGTCAGAGGTCTTACATGCTCCTCAGAAGGAGCAACCTCTTTTGTTCTCAAGAAGTCGAGATCCCTTTTCCACCCCAAAAAATAAATAAGTGCCTATGCACAGTCCTCTTAAAAAATAAAAAGGTGAAAGAAGAGAAAGACTTCATGCGTAGAGAGGTGATGCATGCAATTCCACCGGGGTATTGACCAGGCTCGTTGGCAATGGAGCAATGTGTTCATTCTTGCGTGACTCTACTGGGGTACTGTCCAGGCCTACTGGCAGCAAAGCAACACCAGAGATGAAAACTTATACTCTGGAAATCTTCAACTCTCAAGCTAAACTACCCTTCCTGGATTCAAAATACTGAGATCTAAGCTAAACTTTTGATTTTCTTCGACTGAGTTCGCAAAGGGTGAACCATGTATGGTCATGGGGTAAGTGGGAAACTGAGGTAATCCACACAGTGATTCAATACTCCCTGAAATACCAAGGCCTAGTGCAAGCAATGAACCAAAACAAAGAAGCTGGAGTTCTACTAGTGTGTCACCAAGTGTTGTAGCGGCTACAAACACCCTCTAAAATGTTGGCCTACACCAATTTCGGAGCCTCCCTTGAAGAGTTTCACTTGATGATTACACACACTTAGGTTCACCCCGTGAGTTCATGTGAGTCTTTACATCCTCCTTTCTTGTTCATTACATTCAAGTCTCTGCATGTTGATGTCTAAGTCATGCTTGCGACCATGTTTTGGTTACGCTCAAAGTCTTCGCTTCATATGTGCTTGTTGTGTTCACCATGAAAGAATTTGTTGCACTCACACATGGAGTCACATTCACTGTCGTGCAAGCATTGTCTTGATCAATGAAAGATTAATAATGAGTGTCACACTTGTCACTTACACCATCGGTCAGTCATGTTGAACATGTGTGTCTAGATGGTTTGGTCATTTAGTCATCAAGTCATGTGAGTGTGTGTTCATATGATCACCTATACATCTTTCAATTGTTCACACACTTATCCCTTTTTGCTAAAATTTATGGCGACCAGACTCCCCTCTCATAGCTGGACCATCACCCTGCCATCGACTCAATCGACTGTCAACTAGAACAATGTAAAAGCACCAAGCTAGTCTTTTCAAGCTGCACTTCCCGCTAGCAATTCAATCGGCTCTCATGTTGGCCACCCAAATAGTCGAACCTGATAGTCATTCGGGATTGACTCCCCTCAAAAATTACGCAAAGGCCATTGACCTCACCTACTCAACTAACTGAGGAAATTATGCAAACAGGCCAGACAAACACCAAGTGCCCATCCATGTCTCCCTCAAAAGATTGCACAGTTTTCCCAACCAATCATCCCAACGGTTGATCAACTATTCATCTCATAATTGTGCATTGTTCATGAGAAGGCCTTCCACTACCCATCAGTCCCCTTAGCTCATAAATTGCACAAAGATGATCAGCAGGACAGCCTCCCAGCCTCAGTGCAGTTTTCCTTGCCAGTAGCCCCAAGCAACAAACTACCAATTCCCTCCAAGAATTGCAACATTTCTGCTCCTAGTGACTCCAACAGCCAATGGGTAGTTCCCTCTGGGAATTTCGCAGTTTTGGCTGCCAGTGATCCCAACAGCCAACTGGAAGTTCCCTCTAGGAATTGCGCAGTTTTGGCTGCCAGTCTCCCGGGCAGTTCCCCAAAAAAACTGCACAATCCCTCCCTGTTGACCCTTCCTACAGCCTAACCTGTTCCTCCAGAAAATTGTGCAAATCTGGTTGTCCAGCCCCACTGCCTGTTCGTTTTGAAAAATGTGCAGAGCATTCATGCCTTTCCTTTCAGCAACCCAAACTATTCCTCCCAAAATTTGTGCAATTTTTCCTCCCAGCCAAGCCAGACCTCATAGACAGTCACTGTCGACTCAAATTTCCCGTCTCCATCACTTAGTGACTCTTGCGTAGTTTTCATCAACAGTGCCTAGAGCCATTATCCCACATCACATCCTTGCTGCCTCTCCCAGTCACCTGCATCCAAAATGATCATGCATCTTGGTAGACTAGAAATTTTTGGATTTGATGTCATCTCATCATGAGTGACTACAGGTATAGGTACATCAATAAACATGACAAGACAACCAATGGGATGAACAAAGGGATCACATGCAAAAGGACAAGTTCACCAACAGATGAACAAATGAAGTATGTGAAGCAGACGAACACGACGAACATGCACCTTCACGAACAAATGAGCCTGTCAAGCCTTCCAGCATGCAAGAAAGGAACAACATGCTAAAGCTTCATCAAGCAAACCAAGGACCATCAAAGACTCTGCGCACTTCACCATGTGGAGGTGAAGCTATGATACACCATGAAGACATCCATCACCCAGCATCACTATAGCTCAACATGCACTCCAGCAGTAGCACAAATGTACCATCATTGTCATGTCAGGTCATGTCAAGTCACGTCATGAGTCATGTCACCCACATCTCCACTATGGGCTTGTTTTTAATCAATTTGATGTAATGTAGAAGTCCAAGAGACCCACTTGTTGAAAAAAGAGTCATGTAAGTCGAAGATTCATGGAAGTCAAATGGTCACGAGGGTAGTTGAGCAGCCACAAGGGTCAATTTCACCCTTGGCTATAAATACCCCCTCATTTGTATATGCGAAGGATTTTTCACCTCACCTTCCCCCACATAGCCAAGAGAGTCTATAATATTTTCTTTGAGGATTAAGTAGTGGCTCCAATGCCCCACACTCAGGGTTAGTGACGTATGGTGTAACAATGTGTCTTGGAACTTTCGCTTAATTCAAAAGCCTGCTAAGAGGCTAGCTATTATGAAACTAGCTCACAAAAAGATAGAAAAGATAGATAAATGCCTTCAAAATAAGCTTCTTTGAGGGGAAACCTCCTTTACATTACACAAATGAACAATTCTTGGATGATACAAATGACAAGGCCTCCTTTATATATATAGAAGTCTAAGGGGTCATAATATAATCAAAGTCGACATAACAATAATAATGTAACGGCACAACAATAACAATCGTGGGCTTCTATGGGGCACAATAATAACAATATGGGGACTACATGGGCACAAAAATATAATAAAGGGGTTACACTAATAACAATAAAGGGTTACACTAGTAGTATAGCGACCTAACATGCCCCTCTCCTTCAAAAAGTGTTGTCCTCAACACTTGAGTAGTTATGAATGCTTCTTTATAACATTATCATCCTTCCACATGGAATCTTCAGTGGGTAAGTTCTTCTACTTGATGAGATACTCTGAAATTGATCGATTTTGTATCTGTCGATTTCTCAGTTCTATGACTGCTTTAGGTTCAAATATGATTTTTCCTTCCTTGTTAAGTTTTGGAAATATTGTTTGAACTAGGATCTTTTTCAACTTTTGAATGTGTTCCCACCCTGCTTCACCATTCTTCCATTCATCCCTTGCTTCATTTATCAAATTTGGTTGGATAATTATCCCAACCTCTAGCATTTCAGCAACGATGTGTTCACTTTCACTCTTTTGGGCATATGGATATCTATAAGGCCTGATGTTTGGAGGAACACTTCCTTGAATCAAATGAATAGCATGACCATGATCATAAATAGGTGGGAGGCCTTTTGGAGTCTCAAATACCTTGGAATTATTGTCCAAGACATTTTAGAGATCTGGAGAAATAGATGATTTCGATGTGAGAACATATAGCGAACATAATTGTGCAACTACACCTCATTTTTCTTTCTTTAAAAGCTTTGACATTCTGTTACAACTCATTACCTTTCCCAGTTTCCCTGTGATACCGCTTAATTCAACTTCATTTCCTTCCAAAGAAAATTTCATGAAAAGATCTTGAAAATTAAAAGTTATTGTACCCAAGGATTGTAGCCATTGGACTCCTAGTACAACATCAACAACACCCATTGGAATGGAAAGCATTGGGCTATTCACTACATATTCTCCCATGGATAGCTTGATATTATGGCACTTTCCGGATCAATTTATCATTCCTCCACTTGCAACCATCACTTGACACTCTGGTGCTAGATATAGGAAGAAATTCAATTCCTTGGCTATCTTACAATGAATACAATTATGGGTACTACCCGAATCAATCAACACTATTACCTTTTTCTTCTTGATATGTCCTTCTATCTTGATAGTTTGAGGAGTGGTAATTCCAACCAATGCATTACAAGATATGGTAAAATTCATTTCTTCTTTCTCAATGTGATCTTTCACTTCTTGAACCTTTTTCTTCTTCATATGTCCTTATACCTTGAGAGTTTGAGGAGTGGTAATTCTTGCCAATGATTTACAAGATATGGTCGGATTCATTTCTTCTTTCTCTGTGGTTGGTTCTTGGTGTATATCCTCTTCTTTTGATGTTTCTTGATCCTTTCCTTCCTCCCCTTCACAATCTATGTAAAATAATTTCTTCTCATCACACTTATGACCTTTAGTGTATTTGCTATCACAAATGTAACAAACCCCTTTTTCTCTTTTTTCTTCCAATTGTTGTGGTGTGAACCTTGCAGGTTATGAAGGCTATGAGCAAAACCACTTCCATATTTATAGTTGTGAGTGTTTGGATTCCTTGTTTCCATAATTCCACTTTCAATTTTTCTTGCCAACCTGAATGCCTTCTCCAATGAATTAGGTTCCCAAAGATGAACGTCATGTTGAATGTTATCCTTAATGTCCCTATGAAGACATCAATCCTTTGCTTGTCTGGAATATCATTTAACCTTATATTCAATTTTTCAAAGTCCTCAATGTGCTCAACCATTGAACCCTTTTGTTTGAGATTTATCAATTAGCTAAAGAAGGTGTTTCTCTTTGTATCCTCATAATGTGCTATCATTTCCTTTGTGAAAATTGACCATGTGACAAGTGGTTTATGATAACAAAGCCCTTCATACCATAAAAATTCATTTGGTTCTAAATATAAATATGCAATGAATATCTATTGTAACAGTTGCACCCCATGTAGATCAAAATATTGCTCCATCTGTAGTATCCAATTTACTGGATCCTTGCCATCAAACTTCCTCATATCACTTTTTCTTGTTTCTAGGATCTCAATATGACTGTAACTCTGTAATTTCAAATCTTTCAGTTCTGAAATTTTTGTCTGTTATAGCTCTCTGAGTCCTCTTGCTAACCCCATAAGTATGAACACAATTGGATTCCAGAAGAAATAGTTATGGTCAATCTCCTGCGATAACCTAATTATAGACTGGTTCAGTGGAGCGAACTTCTGGGATGTGCCACGTGTCACTATTTCGACCTTAGGTTCTGAAACTCATACCCAAAAAACTAACGTCCATCTTATTTATGTCACTTTTTACAAAATTTGAATCTGATTCTCTGAGAGAGAGTTATCATGATTTCCCTAATGTCACCCATTTGGGATGTAATTCGGGGGCTTGCAGAAACCCTAAATGTCCTAGACCATATCTATGAAAATATAGCAAAACAAGATCTGAAATTTGGGCTCGAGATTCAAATTTTTTTTGGATCAAATGGGTTTTATTTTAGAATATAAAACTTCATAGAAAAAAATTAGGGTGAAAATTCCACGCTGACCTGTTTGCAATGGAATTCTAGAGCTTGCAAAAACCCTAAATTACTGAGATCATATCTCCACAAATATAGTGAGACAAGATCTAAAATTTGGACTTGAGGTTCAAAATGCTTTCCTCTCAAATGGGTTTTTTTTTAGTCTTAAAATATGTCTCAAAACAAAAGTTATAGCAAAAATTCCACGAAGGCATGTTTAGAGCTATGAAACCCTAGAATCCAAAGCTATGATACCAAATGTTATGAAATCAGCTCACAAAAAGATAGAAAAGATAGATAAATGCCTTCAAGATAAGTATCTTCAAGGGGGAAACCTTCTTTGCATTATACAAATGAAAAATTCTTGGATGATACAAATGACAAGGCCTCCTTTCTATATATAGGAGTCTAAGGGGTCATAATATAATCAAAGCCGACATAACAATAATAATGTAAGGACACAACAATAACAATAGTGGGCTTCTATGGGGCACAATAATAACAATATTGGAACTATATGGGCACAAAAATATAATAAGGGGGTTGAACTAATAACAATTAGGGGTTACACTAGTAGTATAGGGACCTAACACCAACACGTTTTCACACATTTATTGTATCTATTGTAACACTGATCTTTAACACTTGTAATGCATGTTACTTTAACCTTTTTTCTACATTTGAACTGCTTCATTTGTTGTAATTCATAATCTATTAATGAAAATGTGTTGTATATGTTGTTAAATGTTGTTAAATGTTGTCTTGCCCATGTAGACTGCTCTCCTGGACATCAGACGGACCTTTCACATGAAGCTTGTTGGAACAACCACTGCACTCGTTCAGACTGCTCCGTCAATGTTGTACGTGTTATCTCACCTTGTATGTTGTGAATACCACATCCGTGTGGACCGATCTTCTAGAGGTTGTGCATGTCCTATTGTGTTGTGTTTTCCTAGCAATGTTGGGATTACTCCCAATCAACCTGGAACCCACCCTCTCCCTTGACAGTGAAATAACCATTGACACAAGTGACACTTAGATTCACCAGGCATGTGAACCTCACTTCTCAAGGACAAAGCGAACCACTCTATTGTGCTAACAAGCAAGAGTTGAGGAAAATCCTTAAGAACATGGCAACTGGGACATCATACCAGATAGGCTCCCACACCAAAAAGTGTGAGGTCTAGTTGAGACTTCATATCGGGGTGATCCCCTGAATATTGGCAGGTCCAACACTGCCAACAAGTACACATTCTTTTGAGAACTTTTATGTATTAGGGTAATTGTATAAATGACATATCATTGCAGTGATATGAGAGAAAGGTCTAATAAGTGAAGCTATTGAATACATATGCATATCCTCACGTTTGTGCTTGTTCGGGTCCCTTCTGCATTGCCTGATAGGCTTTGTTGGGTTTTGGTTCTCTGGCATAAACTTCTAGACAAACTAAGTGTCATACTTCTTCTGTGGCGATGGTAAGTGGTACATTTTCCCCAAATCTTCAACCTTGAATGAACCAATGATTGTCTACTTTGGAGTCATGAAAACTCTATCTGTGATATTAAAATTGTCGATGACCCATCTCACCATATTCGTGTAGGGAAAGATTTTGCGACGAGCTCTAATCCTATGTAAAAGGGAATTGGCCACATTGTTCCATCTTGACTCAGCAACTGGAGTCATATCAACTGTGGTAGTGCTTTCCCTCTCAATTGGCTTTGGCTCCTCATCTTCGAATAGTTTATGTATGATTTCCCAAGAGGAGGACCTTGTGCTTGGTGTGCATGTAGTTTTTGTGAATAACGGTGACATTTCAGCACTTTCTATAGGAGGCGAGGCTACTTGTGGTTGAACTACAGACTTCTTCTTTGATTTGATAATTCAAGAGATCTCCTCTAATTGTTGTTTGTCAGGATTTACCTATTAAAAAGAGAAACAAGAATGAGCGATAAGAATTCGTTAAGACAAATAGTGTTTTCAAATCAATGTATGGTTTAATGAATGAATCTTATGGCATTACATGAAAATTGTAAAAAAACTTTCAAAAGCTCAAAACCATAAATCACACAGAGTGGCCATTAATTGTTGAACTTTTGTTCACATGGATTTGACACATGCCATTGTATCAGAGCATCACTATCAGTGAAATCCTTGAGGTTGTGCTCGTAAAGTTTGCGATATCCTTTATTTTGATCAATCTATTTATCTATAATGGACTAAAAATACGAATGGAATGTTGATAGGAGATTTTCCTATCAACATTTTGATATCGTGTTATATGGATAGAAATTGCGACATGCGAACTCCGATATCACAAGGCATGCGATTAATTAGCAATCAAAATGCAGGGAGTCTGAAAGGCAACCTAGACTTGACTGAAGGAGACATCGGCAATCGGTTATCTTCATTTTGTTATATTGCTCATTTAAAATCACTGATGTCGATACACCGATAGTGCTTGTGTGTGATTTGGTGTGACCAACTCTTTATAATATTTTCTAATACTTCCTTTATTTACTTGAAAACCTTTTAGGAACATGAGATGCTAACCAAAGGCTTTTATATCAGAAATACGATTATGAGGGTTTCTTGGTCAGATTTTTAAACTTGAACTGTATACGATATGATTTCATGTAATATTATTTCCTAAGAAAATATAAAAAGGCTTTAAGTATAAAGAAAAAAGGCTAAGATTTGTTATACATGTTTATTTAAAAGAGTATGTTTTATTTTGCTAATGTTTAAAGCTAAAAATATCAAAATTGCCTTATTTTATTAAAACAAAAAGGATTCTTGCCTAAAAATTTTAAAGGGTCCCCATTATTTATTATTCTAAGTCTAATCATAATGGGGGGTTGTTGAATACTAAAAGAGGAGGAAAATGAAGGAAAATAATGGAAAATGAAGAAAATATAGGTGTCATTAATAAAAATGCTTCTGAGGATCAGTGGGTAAGATTCGTCAATTTAGTTTTGAAGCTCTATCTCTATTCCCTCTCTTTTTCATACTCTTTCACACTTCGAGTTTTCTTGGAGTACTCTTGGAGAGTGTGGCATACTTGGAGTTTTGGAGCAAGAAGGAAAAGGAAGAGCAGGAAAGCACAAGAGGACATTGGGATCAACAACTATAATGGGTTTTGCTTGTAGGTACTGAGTTGCATGTATATTTTCCTCACTAGTTTCAGCATGCATCGCACATGAATGTGGTTTATTGGTTATGATTTTTCATTAGCATGGAGGATTGCTTGGATTGACAGTGGATTTTCTTGGCCTTACCATTTCCTAGATAGTCATGGTGTTGTGGGTTTATTTCTTTGTTATTATGGTTTGTTCTCGTGTTTCCTTTAGCTTGGGTTGAGTTCTTAGTTCCTAGAGCCTTGGTTGGACAAATTATCTAAAAGCCCTGTAACAACCTAGGTTGCGTTACTAGTCTTGGAGCCTTGGTTGCACAAATTCTCTGTAGCCCTACAATAGCTTGGGTTGAGTTACTAATCCTGGAGCCTTGGTTGGAAAAATTCTCTGGAGCCCTAGGTGGGTTGAGTTACTAGTCCTGGAGCCCTAGTTGGACAAACGCTCTAGAGCCCTAGGTGGGTTGAGTTACTAGTCCTAGATCCTTGGTTGGACAAATGCTTTAGATCCAATTATATGTTGTGGGTTGAGTTACTAATCCTGGAACCTTGGTTACACAAACTCTATAGAGCACAGTATAAGATGTGGGTTGAGTTACTAGTCCTGGAACCTTGGTTGGAACAAACTCTCTGGAGCCCTAGAAGGCTTGGATAAAGACCAATATAATGATGGTTTTGTGATGTCCGACCGGGAGGTGGAATCAATGTTTGATGGGTTGAGGTGGTTGGACTCTAGAAGCCCTGGATGGTTTTGGATTGATGTTTTTTATGAGATCCCACATTCATGCTTGGAATATGGCATGAGGGTGAATGGCTTAAGAGAGATTTGGCTCAGCCATTATATAGTCAGGTGCAATGTGGTAATTCCATCCCAGGTTTGGATTTTGCATCATCAATATGTGGTTATTTCCCCTTGTATTTCTATGAGTATTATACTAGTTTATATGTGGATTATATGGTTGTGATTTCCTTGGTATTTCTACTACTATTATTATGGTTATGTATATCTTTTATGATAGTAGATATGTATGGCTCTCATCATGTTTTTACTGGTAAATGAATGAACAAGTTATATGTTGTCACCTACCGCAAAATATGATTTCAGGTATCTAGAGTGCCAAAGAGAAGAGACATTTGCAGTCATCTTCCAAGCCATAGAAAGAATAATAGTCTAAATCAAACCCTCTCTGTTGGAAATTTCTCTGAACAAGCTTTCCAATTATATGTAGAAGTCAAAAAATGGACTCTTGAATCAGAAGGTACGGTCTTCTCAAGTTCAAGGAAGAAAGCCTTAAGGAAAGGAGGAATATCCGAGGTCTGATACTAGAGATCGCATATCGGAGGTTCAGGCATGTCAACGATCACATCAGAAGGAATATTAGAATATCGATGATTGGCTAATCAGAGGTCCTAGCACATCGACAATTGCATATCTTGATCACACTCAGAGCATCATAGAATATCGGGGATCATAGCCCAACGACATGGAATATAAATGATAACAACTTTGGGCACATTATAATATCAATGATTGCATAATCATAGGTCCCAGAGCATTGGTGATCACATATTAGCAATCACATATCAAGAAACATCGGGGATCAACAATTGAAGGTCCAACATCATGCAATATTGCAACATCGGCAATCGAAACTTTTGAACGTGACAACCTTTAAGGGTTTTGAAACACATACAATTTTGATATAGCGTAAAACTGTCGAGGAACTCAAAAATGAGTTTACAAAGGATTTCATTGCAAAACCAAGGGCAGATAGGCCCTTTTTCTCTCTCTTTTGTAGGATGCATAACAACCTTTGGTTAGTTCCAATAAGTGATGCATGGCAGCACAGGATTGCCTCTGATGATGACACATGGCGACATAAGATTGGCTCTGATAAATACATGTGGGAGATGTCGTGAACATGATGTGGTGGTATGGAAGGACACATGGCAGTATGTTTTGGCATTTTAAGGGAGCCTATGGAGGCATATCTAGGTGACATGTGTCACCACTAAAAAATTTTCATGTGGTAGTGATGACATCATATTAGAGGTCTCAAATCAGAGGTTGAGGATTTTTGGCACTTTGGTAATACTTGACACTTGAAAACCATAGATAAGGGGGCTCTGATATTAGGGTTGGCACATAGTTTCATAAAGAACAAAGAACCAAAGGTGCACAATTATAGTAAAGCACATAGGGCTATCGATGATTAGAGAAACATGAATATCGCGACTCGAGAGTGAAAACCCCGATTATAAACCATCGATAAGGGGGCTTAGATATATTGGGTTGGCACATGAGCGTTAGAGAATCTCAAAGGACTTGGGCACTAATCTATTTACATAGGAAAAGGTCCCCCGAACAAAAACAAAAGGCCCTACCACCTTAAGGCCAAGCCTTCAGTCATGGCCCTCGGTCCTATGGAGGAAAATGTTGACAGGGGCTAAACATAAGGGGGCCAAGGAACATCAAAATTCATTGTTTTGTGATGTTTTAAAAGTCCCATTAATCCAAAGCTCTTGAATAGAATTATGGCAGTGTTACTAGGCATATCAAGCTCTGATAATGAAAGGCAGGGAGTCATGTTATGGATGCATTAAAGGAAATTTGATTTTGAAAAGTTAACATTGAATTTCTATGCCATAATTTTAAGCCAATCAAAATCCTTTAAAATTCAAAGGAGATATACGTGTGACTAGGCATCGACAATTTGTTTAATAAAATAATTTACCTACCCTGAGTGTGAATGGTGCCCAGGTGGCCTAGAACTACATTAAATATTAAAAATAAATTAATATCTTATTCTATAAAAATTAACAAATGGAGATATTTTTATGAAGGATAAATCATATGTTATTTGCTTTTAATGACGCTAACTATTTAAATTTTAAATAATTTTTAATTTTATTACTAATATTGTGTAATGAATTAATATTTATATTATAATATATATTTATATATAATATATATAATATATAATATTATAATATATATATGTATGTATTTATTTTGATAAAAGTCATTTATTTGCATATTTTATTTGAATTAATTTAAGTTAATTTACTTTTTTATTAATTTATTTAAATCTTGTGTTAAAAAGTGATTTAAATTAAAATATAGATATTATATATTTTTATGATGCCAACAATTTAACACCTTTCACTGTTTAATTCATTTTTATTAAATATTATATATTATATTATATATATATATATATATATATATATATATATATATATATATATATATATATATATGTGGTTATTTTCATAAATGTGACATTTATTTGGGTAATTTGATCAAAACAAAATAATAAAAAGGATATGTTAAAAAATTGTCTACATTGCATTATTTCATTGATTTCTTAATTTTTTCTTAGGTGGCTATTTTTTAGTTGAAATTTTCTCTAATGATTCAGAAACTATGATACCACAGAGGCCACCACTATTAATCACTCCCATCTCTAGAAAGTGGGAATTCAAGCAGTTAAAGAGGAAAGTGATAGTTGAATTGACCAACTGAAGAAAAGCATCGTGGCATAGATGTGTTCTCGTCAAGGGAAACCTCAAGAATGGCATGGGGAAACTTTCTTTTTCCTCCATAATCATTCAATTTTCCCTTATTGCTATTTTCCTGTAATTTATGCATTTTTTAGAATGGAATCAAATCTGAATGTAATGATTTTGGGTAGCAACCTTCACATGCTGAAACATTTATGAGATAGCTAGAGCTTAGAAGGAGATATTTTCATAAATATTTTACAAATCTATCCCTCTCCTTATAAAAATAGGTAAGAAAGACTTAATAGAGATTCCAGAATTATGCCCCTAAGGAGTCCAAATTATGTGATTCCACTTTTGGTTTTATTTTCTTGTTCATGGGGGATTTGAGCTATGTATTGCTAAATGTAATGCACTGGTGAATTGGACTCATTTTGGGGATTAATGAAACTCTTTGGTGATTCCAATTAGAGAAATGCACAGTATGTTTTTCTCCTTTGTATATCACTTCATGTATGTTCTTTCTCCCTATGAAATAGTGTAATGAAGCTACCAGTTTCACCCTTATTCATGGTTGTATGTTTGCTGCTAAGTAGTGAGAAGTACCTACGTAGTTATATATTTACTTGTGTTATTTGATAGCTTGCAGTACATGTAATGTGGACATATTTACTAATTATTGTTTGGTGATAAATGTATCCATGATGCATATAGTTTGGGACCTTAGTTAGTGCTCCACTATTTATGGCATTCCACCTCTTCAGTCTTCCATACTTATGCCAGAACATTGTTGCTTAGGATTCTGTCTTGTTTCCAGCACTATGCATCAAATTCCCTTCTCTTCCTCATCTTCACTTTTACTACAACTCCAATATTAAACTTCTTATTATTATGTGTCGGAGACCATAACCAGTCATTTATCTTTGAGATTAGACTAATTTACCCCCTGTGTATTTAGATCCATGTATTTTCTTGAGTTTACCTTTATGAAGGACCATTGAAGCTGTTAGCGCTTGGAATTCACCTAGGCTGAGATAGACAAACTCTCAAGGCTACATCAAACCATTTCACCTCGTAGCTAGCCCTACGAGGTATGAGAAGGCTCTCTCGGGTCAGATTCGGTAGATCTTTCAATAAGATAAGCTGACCAATTAGGAATAAAGATATTAGGCTAGTAAATTGATAAGGGGGGTTGATTTAAAGATTTTTGGGTTTTTGGTGGCAATTGGAGGGAGTGCAATTCAGGGTGCAGGGATTGAGCACAGTTTTTTGCAGGGGGGTCTTTGGGGCAAGGTAGGAGTGAGTGCTGATGCCTTAATCTGAGATGGATGATCAGGGATGATAGAGAAGGAGATAAAGAGGGCAAACAACCATTTGAATCCTCTCTAGAAAGTTGAAAACATAAATTTTGAACAAACTAAAAAGCTGAGCATGTCAAAGCATGAATTCAAACTTTACCACTTCATCTGTCCAAATAGAAGCAAAAGAGAGAAGTGGAATACATAAACAGACTTACAAGAACATGTAGAGAACACACCATCAACACAACAATCCACAAGAATCCACAATGATGTCTGCAAAACCCTGGCCTTCCTTTTCTTTAAATTGCAGAGATAGATGTACAATATACAATAAAGCTTTCTCCCACAGGAGTCCACCATTAAAGATGAGAAAGAGAGAGCATAATATTAGACCATCTAACTCCTTTCCCCACCTCTAGGGGTCGAGCTCAGCTTCCTAGGAGCAGTTTGAACTAATTCTAAGTTAAGCACTAGATAATAGGCAGTCCAACAACTTGCCTCTATTACTTAGCTAACTGATCATGCATTAATTATTCACTTTTTACATCAAGGAAGCTTCTAGAAGGGTGAAGAGAGATAAAATCTATCAAAGTGCCATGAAAATATTACATTTATCCATCATCTACAAGTAAAAATGGTCAACCATAGTCAAAACAGTGTTTTTTGACAAAAAAGGTCAATTCTGGCAAAGCTGGCCCGAATGGTCGTGCCCCTGTTTCAAATGGTCGCGCCCCTTTGCAGCAACGTTTGAGTGGGTTCCACTGGTCCAAATCAGGTTCAAGATGGCTCATTGGAAAGCTTGCTCTGTCTACTTTCCATCCCAAGTGGAATGTCTGAATTTGGAGTTGTTTTGCCCCCTCAAAAACCATTTCTCCTAAGGTCACTTTCTGCAACTCAAAAAGTGCGCAGAAAGTCATTTTTTTGATGTATTTTGAGCTTTTGGAGGCTCAAATCTCAAAATCAGGCTTCTCCCAAGTATTGGTAATTTTTCTCCTTGCATGCCCTTTCCAAAAATGCCAAGTTTTCAAAATTCCGAGCAGTCCTCCAAAATGGTCTCAGAGTGAGACCATTCGAATGCCAAAACCTGTCAAATTCCCCAAAAAGTCACAAATGACAAAATTTTCTCCAAATTTCTTGAAATTTGGGCTGGAAATCCTTAATCAAGTACCATGCTCATTCAAAGAGTCTTTGGCCAAAATTTGGAGTGGATCGGGCATTTTCCTTCGTTTTTGTGCTTTGGCCAACCGTCCTTGGAGCACCTTCGTTCTCGCCGGTATTTTTGACATTTCTTTAAAACCATGACACCTGTGCAAAAAATGAAGGAGGTTTTTCTTCCTTGGCATGTTGTGGACAAAAACCTCTATTATTTTTGAAAAAATCATCTTTGATTGCTCAGAAACATCATTTTAGTGAAACTTATCCCAATGTGTGGAACAAAGGTTTTGGTCGAAATGAAGCGAAATGAAGGGGATAAGGGGCTTCTAAATTCTTGAGGAAATTTTTGGGAGTAGGGAGGGATGTTAGGAAGTAGGGGAAAGTGGAATCTCAAAGATTGATTGAGGGGAA
>APFE031083347.1:2763-12914 GCA_000404065.3 Pinus taeda
TAATTTCTTTTTATGGACATTGTGAATATTCCTTAGATTAACGATATCTATGAAACATTTTTATTTCGTAATCATACATTGACTTTTAGTTGATTTGACTAAATATGATGATGATATTATCATTTTTATCTTGTTATTTTATGTATTGAAAATTATCAACATTATTTTGATGGAGAATTATTATGTATGATGATATTACCTTCTTTTGATGGATGTTGTGATTTTACCATAGAATAATGGTGTTCACAAAAGATTTTGATCTGATAATCACACATTTGAATCTTAGTTTATTTGATTAAATATAATGAGGATATTATTAGTATTATCTTGTTACTTTATATATGTGTTGAAAACTGTCAATTCTTTTTGATGGAGAATAATTATGTATGATGATATTACTATTTTTGGATGTAATGTTGTGAATTTACCTTGGAATAATGATATTCGCGATAAGTGTTGATTTAGTAGTCATATATGTATATTGAAAAATGTCAATGATTTTTTGATGGAGAATTGTTATATATGAGGATACTTCTATCTTTTTGATGAATGTTGTCAATTACCCTTAAATTTGTTACAAATATTAAGTTATCAATTTGAATTGTGATATATTCTTAAATGTGTTATATATGAAAATACCTCCTCATCATCTTGGAGGAGAATACTATGTTGTTGGTTGAAATACCTCTTTCTCCTAGAATATATAAGAATATAATACATGTTATGTACCATGAGGGCCACAATATCCTAGTCTATAACAAGTTGTCCCCTTCATCTAACTTTTGTTACCAAAATTCTCTCTCGAGGAAAAAAAACTCGAGTTAACTAGAGTTTGACACTCTCGTTCACTTTCGAAAACTTATATGGTGGAATGTGATCTCTTTATCCTCATTTTTAGTTTTTTCATAAAAACAAAAAGCATACAAAAGAGGTAAAGAGCCATAAAGCATGGGGAAGTGTTTTCCTAAGCACAAAAGCATCTAAAAAGTGGAAAATGCCATTTTTATATGAGGAAACATTATTCACCCAAAATATTTTTCCCAAATTGAACTAATGAGGGATTTGGGAAATCTTCATAGCCTTCACTTTCCTATATATTGGAGGCTAGGCCATTGAGAAAATGATGGGAATTATTGTATTGTAATGCTTCTGAGATCTATCTTGAGAGGGAGAGTTTTGGAGCTAGGAGTCGGGGGAGGTGCTGCTACAACTGCAACTGATGGTTGTAACTTTCCTCCAACTCCTTTATTAATATATATTGGTTTTTCTTCCTTCCATATGATGCTATTAATTCTTTACTTATTCTATTTAACTAATCAGAATGTATGCCATTTTGGTTTATATTTATTTATTCAGTAATATTTATATGTTTATGATAGTTTCGATTATCAAAATATTATGCTCGGAAGGTTGCTTTGTTCTCTCTCTTATGTGTAGGACCAAGCTTTAGAGCTATCTAGGAGTTTTTCCCAGCTACACTAAAAACTCCAAGAAGACCTGCATGCAAGGACTCACATGAATTCCTTCTCTTTTTCTTAATCTATACTCTACATCTTGATCTACTAAGAAAAACATTTCTCTTAATCAGTTTGTCATAGGTTGCTAGAATAAACTGAGAGGGTTTTACGTTCATATAATCGTGCATTAAATCCTACAACAAAATGATATTTAGAAACTATAATATATTTCACTATGTAATTGAAATTAGTAAAATGAACCCATAAAGGGGGTCATAAATGGAAATAAAAGTAAAACTCTAAACAAGAAGCCAAAAGTCGATGTAAGCATGGATGCAAATTGGAAGTAGAATTGGATGTTAAACTAGCTATTAAAACAAGATGCAAAAAATGAAACAAATAGGGTTTTAAAGTAGAATTAAAAAAGGGTGCAACACTAGAAACAAAGAAGAGAAAAAAATAAGGCATACAAAAGGATACCAAATTGGGCGCAAACAAGGATGCAAAAATTGACACCAAAATGAGGATGCAAATAATGGTGTAAAATTAGGATGCAAAATTGGGTGCAAAAAGGATGTAAGAAAAGACACAAAACAAGATGCAAAATGGGACTAAAAAAGGGTGAAACCAAGGATGCCAAAAATGACGCATAACTAGATGGAAATTCAAACTAAAATATAGGTCAAAATGAGATGCAAATGTGGACACAAAATGGGACAGAAAAAAGGATACAAATTTGGATGCCAAAAAGGATGCAAAATTAGATACAAAAAAAGGTGTAAAATTGTACATAAAAAATGGTGCAAAATTGGACACAAAAGTAGAAAAATGGTAAAAAAATTGGGCATAAGAATGGCTCAAATTTGGATGCAAATAGAGATGCAACATTGGATACGAAATGAGGTGCAACAAATTATTCAAAACTTGATGCAAAAATAAATGCAAAAGTAGACAAAAAAATGGCTCAAAATTGAACGTAGCATTAGACACAAAATGGGATGCAAAGGCGGACACAACACATGGTTCAACATAGGATGCAAATTTAGATGCTCAAAATGATGCAAAAAATGGTGTTAAAAATGATGCTAAATTAGATGCAGCAAATGATGCAAAATTAGATGCAAAATATGGTGCAAAATAGGATACAAAAAAGGGAGACAAATAAAATGCAAAAGTGGATGCAAAAAATGGTGCAAAAATGGACGCAAAATTTGGTACTAGATTAGATTCAACATTTGGTGCAAAATTGGATGCAAAAAATGGTGTAAAAAACGGCAGAAAACATGGCGCAAAAATAGATGTAAAAATAAGTACAAAATTAGAAGAAAAAAATGGCATAATACTAGATGCAAAAACGCACAAAATGGATGCAAAAAAAGGCACCAAATCATTGAAAAAGATGGTGTAAAACTTGATGAAAATTATGACACAAAACTAGAAGTAAGACTGGCACAAAATAGGAAGAAAAAATGATGCAAAAATATATGCAAAAAATGGCACAAAACTAGAAGTAAAACTTGTTGTAAAACCAAATGCAAATCTTGGTGAAAAATATGAGGCAAAAAATGATGCAAAATTTGGCGTAAAAAGAGATGCAAAATTGTACAATAGAGCTAGATTTAGCGTTAGGTTGCTAATCCCAACTGAGAAAAAATGCACTAAAATTTGGTGCTAAATTTGGCACAAATTGCCTGTTTTGTTGTAGTGTGGAAATCAAATTGATAATTCTTGCTACACTTTTCAATAGTACAAGGCCTAGATAAACTCCATTAGGGATACCAAACAAAAATGATGTTCATAATAAAGTCATTCCATGTTTTGTTAGCTCACCACAGGGACCTTCCTAAAGAATCTTTATGATGCAAAATATGGATGTAGGGAAATTTGCCTAAAGTCGCTCTCTTCCTGTGGTTGACTGCTAGAAGATGGGTACTCTCTTGGGATGAAATTAGGAAAAAATGCTTCACAGTTCCTACAATTCATCTAGTATGTATGAATTAGGAAGAATACATGGAGCACTTAGTCATGCATGCTCATTCTCCTCGAAATTATGGGATAATATTATACTTCTATTTGGGAACTCAAGTTTGAGATATAACATTCTTACATAAAGAATAAATCAATGGAGATAGGGAATATTACATATCCCTGTGTCTAATAGAGCCTAGAAATTCATTCTAGGTTTCCTCCTATTTTTAACCTACAAAGAAAGAAACAAGAGGATTTTCAAGTAATTAGAATCTCGAGAAAGAGTGGTCTAGTAATTAATACAACAAAGTATTTGGGAAACACTCCTCTATACTTCTTGGACTCAAGAATATTGGGAGGCAAACCATTAGGAGGGAGGGCCCTGAATAAATTAAAGCTCTCCCCATATATGGATCAACAAATATCTCTCCACTCCACACATATGGGATGGGCTCTCCATTAATATTCACACCTCCCCCCATGGATTTTATAAAGATAAACATTGATGGTGCGTCTAAAGGTAACTAATCCAGGTGGATATTGGTGGTCACCCACCTAATCCACTTGGACCCCCACCAATGTTTTCTTCAATTTCCTTAATTCTAGCACAATTTACTATTTTTTGCATTTTTTTGGGTCTTGGACTTGTGTAGCCGTTTTGAGGCCCTAAGTGACGTTTTGTTTTTCCAAAAATGGGTAGACCCTTTATTTACAATATAGCTCTATAGTAAAAAATTGAAGTCCTTGGATACATATTTCTAACAAGGTATCATACGTGTCCAACAAAGATCATATGCCAAAGTTATGACCCCAGGAAGTTGATGTACCAATTTATCCCAACAGGATCCAAAAACGTTTGGCGCTTCATCTCCTAGGGTTAGGTTTTTGGATGTTTAGGGTTTTCAATTATTTCTTAATAATAAATAGGACTTCGAGTATCATTTTTGTAGGCCATTTTGTCACATCTGGTCAATAGGCCTTCAACTAGATCACTCAACATCCTTTTACCTCCTCATCATCCTTGCACAAAGCCCTAAGCATGACTCATTCTAAACCCAAAGTTTCTACCAAAAATCACCTTGTTTCAGACATTTTAAGCACCAATGCTCCCTAACCTCCTACTAGACAATGTTGACTACCATGTTGCTCCACTATGGCCTACATTGATCACCTATAGGTTGCTCCATTATGCACCTATGTTGGTTCTAGAAATTCAGGAAAAAAGAGAGAGAATCTCAAAGCCTCTTCTTCCAAAAGCTTCCAGGACTTGTTGTAACCATTTATCTCAAATAAAAGTCTTGAATCCTATCTTGTCCTTCCTTGGAGTTTTGATTCCTTATCCCTTGAGCTCATCTTCCCATCAAGAGTGGATCTCAAGCCCTAATTGGTAAAAGGATAAGAATACATGAACTACCTCCTTCACCCATATATTTACTCTCATCCATAAGCAAGGGGTTGTCTTTCGGAGAGTGATTCTACCCTTATGCTTCTAATGTGAGAGATATATTTCCATGCATTATGGTGATTATAGTTGTACTTTGTCACAAGGAAATGACAATTCAACTTGGAGGGTTTCTTTTATAGGATCAACACCTATTTTTTGTTGTAACTCACTCCTTTTTTATTAATGCACAAAGTTATTTGTTTTCCTATATATTATGTTATGGTTTCATATATTTCAATACCATGTTGATCTATTGAATAAAGTGATTATATGATGCTACATAGTTTTTGTGGATCATTGGCTTGTGTTATTAGAATGTGTAGGTTCTAATAATAACAATCGGAGCTAGGATTGGAGAATTAAAGCCAAGGAAGGAGTGAAGCATACGACATATTCTAGGTAGGATTCATCCCGTTATCTATTTACTTTAGGGAAAACATTAGTCCCTTTATCTTTCTGTTTTTCTAGGTCAGCCAACCTGGCCTAGGGAAGATACTTCTTTCTACAGTCGTAGATTCCACATAACAAATTGGTGACAATAATGGGAAATAGTGTATTCCCTTTATAGTTTATTTGTCCATTGTGTTTGTATTACCTCTTCTTCGGACCTTAGATGTCTTATTCAGTCAAGAAAATACCTACGAAGAAATTCCATTTAGTCTCAATTGCAATCCTTGTGTCGTAACTTTGCATCCCTAGAGCAACGCACCCTATGGTATTCTGACAAAGAATTGCACCTCAACTGAGCCT
This sequence comes from Pinus taeda, assembly GCA_000404065.3. Lineage (NCBI taxonomy): Eukaryota > Viridiplantae > Streptophyta > Pinopsida > Pinales > Pinaceae > Pinus > Pinus taeda. The sequence goes on from APFE031083347.1 coordinate 8,383, forward strand.
TCTTTGTTCCTACATTGCATAACACTAGTGCCTCCTTTACACCAATGTTGGCCCCTGCTCATGCACAAGTTTTTATTTGCCTTGATTTTCTCTCTTATCCAGCCTTGATTCGAGATTCTCTTCCTTGAGTCTGTGAGTTTCTTGTGGTCCATATGAAGCCTCCATTTGGTTTTATTTTGTTTTAATACCTTTGATAAGGATTTGTTAAATATTTTCCTTTGTTCTTATCATTAGGTTGTTGGCAAAATAATTTTGTTTAATCATTGAGTGCTTAGATGAATTGTTGTTCTAGTCATTGCTCTGAACATATTGTTTGAATCACTGATTAGACTTTGCATGTTAGTTTTATTTATTTTCGAAAATTAAGTGACATGAAAATAAAAATATTTTCATTGGAATTTAGGGTTTTGTGTGTGCATTGAAATTGGAATAGTTCCATTGAAAAAGGAATTGCATTTTTCACATTGTTTGTTGCATATTGTTTGTTGTATATTATTTGTTGCATGCTCTTTGTCTCTTCCCTTCCTTAGATAGATTTTCATTGAATGAAAAAGATTCCATTTCCTTATGCTAGTTTTCATTTTAGGATATTCATGTGACATTCACAGTGAGCCCCAAAATTGAAACTTAATTGAAGATAAAGAGTACAATTTATTGAATCAACCTAAAGAGCATTGTAACATTAACATAAACATTTATAGGCCTAGGATAGAGACGTGTTCCGACGTCATTAAATGTAGGAGCTATCATTGTTTGCTAGTGTTGTATCCCAGGGGTGAAATCTCGTTCCACGTACGTGAGTGTATAGGATCATTCTCCACGTACCTTTGGGTATATTGGAAGTTGTTTCATGCATGTAAAGTATATGGGAATTCTCTCCTTGAATAGTTACACATTAGACAGTACTACTACAGACTGCACTTCCACGTACCATCGAGTATATTTCGGAAGTACCCTATAGGTTGTTATCCTCACCATGGGTAACTAATTAGTCGCCTTGTGTACCGTGATACATCAAAAACAACATTCAGGGAGATTTCCTGCACGTATGTTAAGTCCATGGTTCATTAAGGTGTAAATTGCAATTCATGGTTTCTTGGTAATCTTAATGCTTAGATTAACCTCTTTTTTATTTATTTTATATTAATTTCTAAAATTTATTATTCAAAATGGAAGAAAAAAATCCCCCACTCTATCGTTTTAGTGGAATGAAAAATAAGCCTCCTCTTCCATGAGAGGCTACTTTTGGCTGTCGTCATAAGAATAAAAAGATGCAAACTACCGAATCAGGAAATTCAAGAACTACTTTTGGTCCCCCTCTTGAGTATGGTCATCTAAAATTATCTTTCCCTTTGAGTATTGAGCTCAATATCACCTTAGATCTTGCTGGTGAATTTGACACAATCGAAACAGAAGCTCCTCAAACCTTATTGCCTGAGGTTATTAAACTTGACTTTCCTGAGTTAGTCACTTTACTTCCTAAGGTTTTTGAACCTGAGGAAACTCATTCATCTTCACCTGTTACTTCAGGACATTCCCCTTCTCTTCCTTTATCTCGTACATAACCTCCAACTATATATCTTGGACTCGACAATGAAAGTCTTCCATAAGAAGAGGCTCCTCAATATAATCATGTTCATTCGATTGGACTCCATTTTTATCAGACTAATCTGCTTCCTCCTCTTGAGAATTCAACACAAACTCCTTTACTTGATTCTTTGGACTCACCCGTAGATTTCTCATTACAATCTTCATTGGAATTTTTAACGATGACTGGATCCGATTTTACCTCCCAACCCGTGTACACCAATATGGTGGAGACATCAAATGTTGCTTCCTCATAGATGTTTGCAACATCACCAGTTGCATATCTGTATGGTGGCTCGTCTGTCCCACCTAGTTATCAGTCTTTATTTGGTACCTTCTCAGGTGCAGCTTCAGTCCTTGGATCTCTCCCATGTCATCAATTTTAGGAATTCCAGCTGGTACTTCTCTTATAAATGATACACAACTTGATCCTTCTCCTCCTCCTACACCTACGATTGAACAACAAGTTGGCCCTTATGTTATTGGGAAAGGTTACATTCAAGAGCCTAAATCTCCTTATCTCGGGTTCCCTCCATGTGGATTGCAGTTACATCCATAATCCCCTCTTCTTATAGTAGGGGGGAAACTTGTTGTATGTATACCTCAAGTTGGTAATTAGCCTTATTATAATTCTCCTTATCCTCGGGTGGCTGCCAGTGTTTGGAAACCTACTTTTCCCATCTAACCTAGTTCATTTTGGGACCAATTGTTCAATCCTCAACCTGTGCCAACTTCATATCAAATTCCTACCCATTCATACATATCTCAACAAGTTCAAATACATGTAAGTCAACCTTTACATGCTATCATTGCATCCCAACCTATTCCATCGGTATCTAATACCCCTCAGGTTCTAGTTACTCATCGTTTACAAGGTTCCTTAGAGTCTCAACCACCTGGGAAAGGTACTCCTTAAGTTTCGATAGGAAATCATTCGTATCGTATGGCATAGTCCTAATCAAACCCATCGGGATAATGCGAAATCACGCAGGGCAACAGTATAGACCTTATCAGGGTGTTCCTCAGGTTCCTTTTCAAGGCCAACATATCCAAACCCATTGTTCCAGCCTTTGCAGGGTTATCCTAGAACTGGTCAACAAGGTTACATGTATGCTAGTTACCAAAATCCTCTTTATTCTAGTGCCCAGATTCCTCTTTATAGAACCCCCTTATCCAGGAACGAAAGTACCTGTTTCTTAGGCTATTCCTTCTTATCGAGGCTTTCCAACATTGGATTTTAACTAGAAATCATCTTTGGTGGAAACCCTTGAGTTGCTAGATTTGACTCAGCTTACCAATGATCCCATCATTCATTCAATTTTGTGGCCGATCATTCCCACCAAATTGCCATCCAATATCCCAAAATTCAATGGGAATACTGGAGAAGACCTGTCAACCCATGCCATGGCATATTATCTATGGTCTTCTTTGAAATCCCTTAATGATGATTCCATACGATTACATATTTTCCAACATACGCTTACAAGTACCGCAACAAAATGGTCCATTTAGTTACCTAGATATTTGTTTCATAATTTCAGTTCCTTGGCTACCACCTTCCTTACGCATGTCTAGTTACCAATTCAGTATGAAACTAGAGCTAAACTTTTGACCAACTTCAAACAAGCTAAAGCCACTCACATTTGAGATCACATTCATGAGTGGTGTCGTCGTCGCTAGCTGGTTAAGACTTATATTTCAAATAAATTTCTAGAAGAATGGTTCATTAAATCCTTGTTGCTATCTATCACAAAGGATGTATCCAAAGGTGGAGCCATGACTGAAGAGCAAGTAATTGCTCATGCTCAGTATTTGGACCTCATCTAACCCAATTTTGCATGCTCTATGAAAAGATACCAAATTCTCTGAGACCTTTGAAAGTTGTTCCTTCCACTCCTGCTAAAGAATCTCATGTTGTTGATGACATTATTGGTTCTCCTAGTTTGCAAACACTAAGCAAACAATACGGTGTTTCTCTCATTGCTTTTGCCCAAAACTCTTCATCCAATCCTCTTGTGGCTTCTTCTTCTAAGATAAATGCCATTTCATGTGATAAAGGAAAATCTCAATAACAACTAAGAAGTAAGAGGAAAGGAAAGTGTAAAAAGAAGAAAGATTCTTCACCACAGAATAAACAAACAAATTAGTCCTTTGATGAGAAATTAAAGCCTCACTACCCATGTTTGATTTGCAATGAGGAGCACTCTACTCGTTACTATCCTCACCACATGAAAGTGAATCAGTTTTTGAAATCTCTAACTTCTCCCACTGTGTTGACCGATTTGTTTCTCAATCAGGAGACCCATATGGTTTCTCGGTACCCATCTTCCTCTAACATAGTTTTAATTCTCTCCTCCGTAAAGCATAAATGTGATGTTATGGCGGCCACTCGAAACAAGGACTATAGTAATGTGAATCCTCTGAATGGTCAAGCTATTGATCAACATGCTAGTTCGACATCACCTCCATCTGATCCTCCTCCACCCGCCATTACTATGGAGTTAACTATTAATCATCTGAGGGGAGTTATTCATAAGTTTTCTTGCAACCCTCATGCCAAGGTTGCTCAAAATTATAATGTAGTTAAGGACTTGGCTCAGTCTCCATCAGCTATGTCAACCCTCGAGTTGTTGCAAAACTGCCCCACCTAGGAAAGCCCAGATGTGTGGATCCTTCGGATTCCATCCTAGCTATTTTCAGCAGGGAAAATTTTAAGAACCCCCCCTAAATTTATAAGTATAATAAATGGGCGAATCTCCATGGTATAAGGGAAAAATGAAAGGCGATTTTATCAGTAATATAATATGTATATATAAAATTTTGGTGAATCTCTCACCAGGCATGGCGAATATTTTACTCAATTATAGAATCTTGTAAGATCTTGGTATTACCATGGGTTATCATAAACCTGGAGCTTAAAAATTACTATTAGTAATTTATAAAAA